>CM036618.1:87025933-87125437 GCA_020746105.1 Trogon surrucura
ACCAGGCTAAGGATAATATCCTAATGGGAGACGATAAGGGTTATGTTCACCTGCTTACTGTGACCAGTGATCAGTTTGGATGGAAACGATGTAAAGGCAAAAAAACACCACAACATCAAGTCTTGGACTCCAAGTTATTTAACATGTAAGTTGCTTATGATAAAATATTATCAGTCTGCCAACTGTAGTTTTTTAATTTGCGTTTTCTCTGGTCTAAATGGAGGATTAGCTTTTGTATATAAACACCACCTAGCAAAGAAAATTTTTCAAACTGCAGTAAGTATGATTTTTTTATTGTTGTGTGAAGGAAATGCCATCATTTTCAGCAGGACATCTTACAAGAGATCTTACAGAGAGGCTGCAGACTAAAATTCCAGGAAAGAATTCACAATTGCTGTTATCCAAGTTGACATAGGCACAGTTTTATTGTGCCCAATTAGATGGAAGCATAATTGCAACCGGAGAAGGGCATGATTCAACCCTAACTTTAGCTGTGCTTGCTTTTGAGCTGAAAGACTGTTTCTGTATCTGCTCTGGATATTAAATGTTGGTACTGGTTATGCATAATCTCACTGACTAAATCCCTGTACAACTATAGGCATATTACAGTAGATACTAGTATAACCTAAAACTCTCAATTTATATCCCTAGTGTTAAACGCAAGCTACATGATGACTGGGTTGTGAAAGTTAAGTATATTTCTGACCTAAATTGTTTTGGATCCTGCTCCTCAGACAGCATCCATTCATTTGTTTTGGATGGCATAAAGCGACTGGAGGACAACTTGTAAGTGTATTTTCTGAAACTTGGAAGTTATCTTCTGAAAAAATAGAACTTTGGCTTTATAACTCTGCATGACATCAGCACCCTGCAAGATGCCATCCTGTTATAATGAAGCTATCTTTTCTATAAGCATTTCTAATAGAAACAAATATACAACTACTTAAATACTTGAACATTTTTGTTATCTTTTGATGTACAAGAGGAGTGTCTATATGTGGTCATTACTCACAACTCTTAGAAATAATTTATGTTGGCAGTGTTGTCTGCTCCAATTGTCAGCAGGTAAATTTTGGTTAGAAAATTGATGGCTTTGCTACATATTTATGGTTGTTAAGCATTGGAATAGGCTGCCCATGGAGGTAGTGGAGTCATCATCCCTGAAGGTATTTAAAAAACATATAGATGTGGTGCTTACGGACATGGTTTAGTGGTTGGCTCAGCAGTGTGAAGTTAAGGGTTGGACTTGATGACCTTAAAGGTCTTTTCCAACATAATGATTCTATGATTTAAAATTTATATCCACAAAAAATATATTTAATTAAGTTTAATTTACAGTTCAGTTTCACAAGTTTCAGTTACACAAGCTTAAACCAAAGAAAGCAATTTATTCTGAGGGCTGTGAAATAGATTTACTGGGTAGCAGGAAAGTGGTTGTGGCCTCCTTTGTGCCTTATCCTTCTTCGTATGGCCCATCAGTGCTAGAGCTGATTCTAAGCCTTACTAGTCTGTGATTTTAGAAGGGTTTATAGCCCAATTAAAAAAAATAAATCATAAAACCACAATTTGATGTAAAAAAAAAATAGAAATAACTTACAGATAGAACTTTTCACTCAAATATCTCCAAACCATTGTAAACATCAGATGAGCTTCACAATTCCTCTGTGAGGTACATCCAGAGATTAATAGATTTTTAAAGCTAGTATCATCAGTTAGAATAATCTGTTTTATCTCTTGTATAAGACAGGCTGTAAATACTCACATAGTAACTCTTGCATCAGTCTGATAACTTTCGGTTTAGTAAGTATTGCAAGTTTACTGTGGATAGGGGATGTGAAATATGAAACAATTACAGCTTGTCCAATGTCATATGCTGTGTCAGGAGAGAAGCTGAGAAATCCTGTTTGATTTTGTTAGGAGTTTTGGAAGAATAAAATTAATTTGAGGAGAAAGAAATCAAAGACTGCAGAGCCAAAAGTATAGTCAAAAGAGTGTATGCTACCAAATACAATGTTTGCAATACAGGACATTAACTGCAAATGTCTTGGTAGGTCTTTTTCATTTAACACTGACTATAATTGTGTCTCCAATTGCAATAAATACATTTTTCCAAGCAGTTTTACACAGCAGTTAAATGAAATTATATTTAGACAACTGACAACTGTTAAAATGAAATTAATAGCCCTAAAAATAGCTATGGATAAAATCACTTTGAAATGCCCATTCCATAAGCCATTATAGTTAAATATATGATTTACTGGTGCTAACACAATTAATTTCCCCAATTAACTTTGCAGCAAGCAATTGTTATTGTGCTTGAAAAGGGATGCAATGTATCTTGTGTCCTGTGTGACTGTTAATTTTCTTTGTGGATAATGGCTGATGAGCAGTTATAATCTTTTCTTGTAAAGTATCTAAAAAAAGTGGTGTGAATAGGATCACAGTGTGCTTCTGTTGCAAGGGCATGATTTCAGCAGGTCTTCACACTGCCAGAATTACTTATTCGCACTGAATTTTGAAGAGTATTGAGACCATTCATTAAAGAGCCAATAGTCAGTTATATAGAAATATTAAATTTTTTAATCAATTAACTCCTATTTTATATCATCAAGAGAAGAATTGAGACTCCTCTGTTAGAGCACTGGAAAGAAGCTTTGCCCCCTCTATAGTAATAGGGAGTGAATAGCCTTCTGTTTACATCTGCCTAGAAAGAACAACCTCTTTCATTAATCCTCAAAGTTTCCAGAGCCTTTTGTCAAATTTGCTGTTATTGTGAGTTGTGGTTTTCAGTATTAATGGTCACCCTTTAGTCCAGAATTTAAACTACCTACTTGTCTGGAAAAGAAAAAAATTAAATGTGTATTCATTCAATTCTGTATATCATATTTATACTGACAGTCATTGTTTTATGGGAGAGACTGGTGTTAGCCACTCTACCACTGAATCCAAAACCCAAGAAAATATTCACTCAAGAGCAGCAACATATGAAACATGGAGAGACAAGCAAGTTGCTCATAGGATGGGTTTAGAAGGGACGCAGACTCAATCTCAGTCTGTGTTGGCTGTTTGAGTTCCTGTGCTTTAGCAGTGAATGCAACACAGTAATTCAGCTGAATTTCCAAAACCTGCAGTCTCTTCATGTTATTACACAACACAAAATAGAGACTATGTATTATGCAATACATTATATATAAGCGGCAGAAAAGTAACTACACTTTATGCAAAATAGAGGCCACAACAGACCTCCATGTCTGAAACAAGAAGAGGTTGCTGGCTTGATACTTTTCCTCAGTGATAAACTGCTTTATGCACGCAGATGTGTGTAAAGGCTTACTTTAGCAACAGCTACCAGGATTCTATTCGGAGTATGACTGATAAAGGAGTCACTTGTTCAGATCAGAGATTTATTACTTTAATGGAAATTGCACTCTGCTTCTGTTTTACTGGTGCTTGTATCACTAGAAGTCTATATGACTGTAAGTCACTGTTGTAAATAAATCTGCTTTTAACAAGAGATTGTACATATTACGCAAACAGCTATTCTATATACTACAGAAAAGTGGAGTGTCTGTAGACTGTATTTTCATAATGTTTCTTACCTGATTAACTATTTTGTTAATTATTACAGACCTGTAAAGGAATTTTCTGTTCCTAGAGGTGTCAATGCCTTTGCATACTGTGGAAAAGCAAATGTCATTGTCACCGGGGGTAAGTATTGTGTTTTTTTCCAGAAGATTGTTCTGTTGTGACTTTTTTTCCCAGTTAAATAAGATCAAATAAATCTGAGTTGGTATCTTAAGTATTTAAATAATGGCTTTTGTCTTAAATGATAGGAAGCAGAGGTCTTGCTTTTACTTGCTGGGAGCCTCACTCTAAAAAGATAGACTTCCTAACAGAAATCTATCAAGAGCTCAGTCCAGGTTTGATATGAGTATCATGTTATTTATATAATAAACAGAAGCAACAGTATGTTGAACTACTCTAAGGCATGTTTCCAATCACTGTGGTGACTGTCTTGGCCAGGTTATACACATTATTTCTTTCAGTATCAGCACGGCTCCCATTCCTTCCTATTATTCTTTGTCTATCCTTTCCTATCTTAAGCAATCACATTGGCCCATCTTACTACTTTCCGTTGCTCCTCTCTCTGATCAGATTTCCCCAAAGCTTTACTGTTCATTCCTTTTCTCAAAGCAGACTTCAAAAATAGCACTCTTACATCCATTTCTTCCCTGTTATCCAATAATTTTATGACCCTTTCTATTGCAATGATTATATTTCTTGCTGCAGAAATGTGGCTGGAGTATGGCAGCAGCCTTGTTTGTGTGTTCTGTCTGACAGGGTGGTGCCCTGGAGTGACGTCGATGATGCCTATCTCCAAGTCTTCAGTATGAAAGTCTTGCTTAAAGCTTTATTAAAAAATGCAATAGCAAGCAGAGCAATTCTTATGTCTATTTTTAACATGGAGATAAAATTGGCCAAGTCTCTGCTGTCCAGCCTTGATAATATGCAAGACAGTAAAATAAATTTGGGGAAAAGAAAAAAAGACATAGACATGGGAAGTGAAGCAAGTTGAATTGTGGCATTTTACCAATGGGAAAACTGGTATAGATAGATATTAAATATTGATTTTCTAGACATGGGATTTAAAGGGAATGCAATACGGCTGTAGGAAAGGAATTAGTGAAAATTCTGGAGTTCAGCCTTGGGGAAGATCTTATTTACATTGATTACCTTGTCACAAAAAAAGTAGTCTGAAGAAATTTACTGATGACATTAAGTAGAGAGGCCCTATAAACCAGAATGTGGTTAGTATTTCCTATGGGCAGGACTGGAAGATTTTACTGTAGTAATAAAACTAGAGTGAAGTGTCTGAATAGGACAGAAGGTCAATTACATAGGAACTAATAAAAGTTTCTGTTACACACTGAAGCTACAGAAATAGCAGAATGAGAGAAAAATCTGGATAAACTTCCTAAGAAAATAATGACAATTCATAAAGAATACTGCTGATAATTATATAAAGATAAGGAAAACAATTGTTAATGCAAAAATTAGAGCACTGATGTTCTGCAAGAGTCTTCTGAATAGTGGCAGTTGCAGAAAGAAACATCCTTGATTTAAAAAAGAGCTTGATATTTTTGAAAAGAACGGATTGCATATTTTTCTGTGATGGTTGGAGGCTGGACTTGGAATGCAGGACCTCCTATCCCATCTAAGTATCTACCTAAGCAGAATATTTTAGAAGTCTTTCTCAAGACTGCATTGTCTTGCCTTCTGCTGCACAAAAGCACACAACATAGGCAACATGAAAAAAAGTTTAATAATATTGTGTTCAAGGACTCTGTAATAGTGATTTTGGAAAAGGGTAAGAATTACACTTCTAACAATCTTCCAGTTTATTCCTGGATCATAACTTTTATATACCCTTGAGTTGGAATCCTGTCTTGCTTGTTCACCCACTGGCTTTCATTTTGATATTAAAAGGCATCCTCATTCCTCTCACCCTCATTCATAGTACCTATCCCTGCTGCTTCCCTTGAACACAAAAAGAAATTATTGCTGAGGTGACTTACTAAGAGTTATAGGAGACAGTGGGAATGCATGACCAAAGACAAATACAGGGTGGAATCATCTCTTTCAAATACAGGGTGGAATCATGTCTTTCAATTTGACTGTGAATTTTAGAGAAGTCAGAGGCTACCATGAAGCAGCATCCAAAATTAGGAATAATGCTACAGCTCTTGAGACATCCATCTACTAAAGCCTTCAAAAGTTGAGCTTCAGAGTTCAGTGCTCTATTAGTAAAATACACAGCTAATAATGGCACAGCAGTCAGCCAGACTAGAGCACACAATATTTGCCTACGTGTCTTAAAAGCCACCTCCCTCTCTTGTCTGGCTGAGAAGTGCATATTGATGATCCAGTTAATGAACAAATTAAACTGTTTAAAATGAACACTTTAAGCCTGCAATTTTACCTGTAATATACCCTAAAAATCAAAGGCCAGAGCATGTAAATAATTCAGAAATCATAATATATAGATTTTTTGGTAACATGCAACCATTTGTAAAAGCTATCAGTTTTTGTCACTTTAAAAAGAAAAATCCAACTTTAGATTGCAGGCTAGCTTCTAAAGCACTCAGTGAGGATAAATCTGCTAACAACTAAGCCCCGAACTGTTGTTATTTTGCCAGGTTTTTATAGCACAAATGGTATCAAAATACGACAATGTATTATTCCACTACAAAGTGACTATTGTAAAAGTTATGTTTTAACACCCTTCCTCTTCCATTGTTTATTTAGTCGAATTTGAATGTGCTCAGGAGTTTGTCAGTACTGTGACACAATTCAATTTTGTCTTCCAGATACCTGACATTTATAATAATGAATAAGAAAGGTAAAAGCAAATCTGGGACAGAGTTCCCATTTCAGACTAAGCTAGATTTCAGCCAGTAACATGATAAAAACCTCATAGTGGCCTAAAATATGGAGCCTACAATAGTTTAGAATAACTTTCTGTGTAATGTTTTGCATTAATACTATGTTGAATGGTAAAGTGATATGGTTTTCTTCATATTCTGTATCCATTTCAATTCCAACAATGTCTTAATTATCACCTCAGGGAACAGCTACAGTTAAAATCAAATTATGTAAGCACATAAAAGCTGGAGATGATCAGTTTTAAATTATATGATATATCAAATTCTAACCCTATTAGTTCTTTAAATCCAACTATGGTTCCCCTGTGAGGAATAAAGAAGAAAAAAAACTATTAGTGATTTCTAAATCTAGAAGCAACGTCTTAAGACTGATGGAAGGAAGGCCTCTGTGCTTGCTCAGTATATTTTGTGTATTCCTGGCACGAGAGGAGTAACTGGTAACATCTTAGATTTATTTTTTTTTTCAACTGGCACTATACATTAGTATTAACATTTTCAGGAAATCCCAGGAATCCTAATTAAAGAAATTGCATCCCAGGACTCCACTAATATCCTCAGAAGCATAGCAGACTCTTTTCTGTGATGTAGTCTAAGTTTAAGAAGAACATATGAAGACAAACAGGGCACAACAAAGAAAAAAAGAAGGAGAATTGGTCAATGTGATAAACATGTGAACTTGTGTTAGTTTACCATTTGCCTAACTCTTCTGAAGAGGTGCCCTGGTTTGAGCTAAACAGATCCAATTCTGTTCAGTGATTTTTACTTCTAAGCTCAGTTTCTTGTCAGAGGCTGCACTTTCTGAATTTAGCAGCATGCTTTTGCAGACAGTGCCTGCCACTAGCAGTGGCAACATCTGATGTTTGTTTGCAGTGACCACCACCAGGGATTGGGATGCAGAAAGGCTCTTGCCTATACTTGCTCCTGTAGTGACCAAGGTCACTGCTGGATCTTGTGTGCCATGCTGGGGGTGCCAGGAAGTAAAAGGGGTTGTAAGGAAGTAAAAGTTTGCACCTCTGGTGACGAATGGGTGGGACAGGTGACCAACAAGAGTATTCCATTCCATATACATCATATTCAGTATGAAGCTCAGAGATCACGGGAGTTAAGGTCTCTTCTCCAATGGCTGACGTCTGAGGAGGACTCCATCCAATCTTCTGCCTTTAATCCTGATCCTGAGTTCCTGAATCCAGCTCCTGTGTCCACCTCCCCTCTGCCTCCTGAGCTCAGGGCTTCCCTGGTGCCACCTGCTCTGCAGCATCAGTGGGGATTGATACCAGGGCGGAGCTGGGTTTGGTATCAATGATATTACAAGTGGACCTGTAATACCACACAAACTGCAAAACTGTGTAAGCAAGGGAGACAATTTGACAAAGTGCTACATGTTCAAAGAATATGTTAGAATCCATAACATCTAGCTAGAATATGGACATATTCTATGTGGACATAGTATCTGACTTTGAAAAAAAACCCTAAATATTGACACGTGGAATAAAGGCTCTATAACCCAGAAGGTTATAAAGTATGTATGTTTTAATCAGCACTGGGTGCACGGGGGAATATTTGCCTCCAAAAACGTGCACACCTGAACCATGCAGCAACCTTAGTGATATGCAGTGAAAGTTACGTATTCATTAGACATCTATACATATTCATAAGCTATCCTGAAAGGCGCTCAGTGGTCAGCAGCTCCTCCTCTTGACGCTTGCACGGTGCCTCCTGGTGGTCTTGGGCAGGGGTCTTCAGGGGTGAAGGCCGTATGCCTTCCTCACGATGAACTTTTTACCTTCGTTCCAAAACAAGGTGTTCTCAGCACTTTTTTGCAAGAAGTTTTGTTATCAAATTACACAAGGAGGTTCGTCACCAGATGATCCTTGTTGGTTGCCCTTATCACTAGTGTGCTATCACTAGTGTGTCTTTGTTTTATGTTCTTTTACAACAGGTACTGAACAAGCTCATCCTCCTTATTCTGAGGCCTCTGACTGATTGCGTCCTAACGACCCTGAGAGGTTGCTTCTCACTAGATGCTATTTCCCCTTATCAATATGTGCTTTCTTAATTATTTACCTTGGGAGTGAGAACACTGAGCTGAGCCCAGTACGACTCAAATCACTGATTTCACAGAATCTTGAAAATTTGCTCTCAGATACATAGACAGATAATTCATCTTTTTCAAGCTTTTCTTGAATGTGCTTAGTACCCATGCCTTCTGTGTCAGAATTCTGAATCCTGGAGGCATATTTGGAGCACAGAGAGAATAAATGTTCCTGCAAATGTTCCAGTGAAGCAGCGAAGCAGCTAATGTTAGGGCCAATGTGGCATTAGTCCAGAAAGAGAGGAGAGAACACATGTACTATAAGCAAACTCACCATTATCTCCACATCAGTAAGAGGAACTAAAACAAATTCATTATTTCATGTGAAAAGGAAACATTATTTTTAATGTAGGGAAAGGTTTTCTTTCCTAATGACACTTGTTCTTCCTATTAATTTCTTAAGTAAATAACATGTATTCGTAATTTTTTTCTTAAAAGAAACTCTGCCACAAATAAAGGGCACTATCCTCAATCCATACGCCATCACCTCAAGAATATAAAGAACAGAGCAATTAAGAAGACTAAGAAAGATCCTGTTCCTTAAAAGTGCAGCAAGTAGGCAGTTGAGTTGGTCAGGTACTGTCAACAGCTTCCACCTAGTCCACCCTCATTCTAGGACATGACAGTTTCCATCTGGGGTGGCTAAAAGGCATGTTCTTGGAGCAGTGTCTGTTTCTTCTGACATAATTAATCTCATCAGTCTCACTGGAGGCTTCTGTGTACTGTGTTTTGTGTCCTGGTGACCTCACAGAAGGTCTGCAAGCTGAGTTTCACTCCCATGATCTTGTTTTTCAGTAATGTACACTGTCCTGGTCACAAACTTTCTGCTAACTTGGAGGACACCTCTGTAGCAGCCTAATGCAACATCTAAGGAAGTGAGCAGGGGCTCACCATGTTTTTCAGTTTCCTCACCCAAAAGGGATTCACAAACCACTTGTGCAATTATAGTCCAAGTTTTAACCTACTTCCTGCTAGGGTTACAGTACAGGCAGCTAATCTAGAATAATTTTACCTGAAAGATCCTCTGAAAATAAACTGTTTCCCACTGAAGTTACTGCCAGTCAGCTACTTATCTGTGGCTCCCCATTCCAGTAGAGCTGTTTGCATGGTTGCATTCTCAGTCACACTTGTGAAATGAGTTGGCATAAAGCAAAATGACATTCTGTCGTAGCTATTTTAAGAGTAGATCATTTCTCCACTAAGCCTCTGTCATTTTTGAGAGAGGCTACATAAATAGTGGGATCAATTTAACGGAGAGGACAATAATGTTGAATGGAGGAAAAGGGAGATGAGATGCTCCTAAATGCAACCCATATTGCTGTATTAAGAAGGAAAGGAATAGACTGAGAGAGACAGAGGGAGGGGGAGAGAGGGGAGGAGAAAGAGAGAGAGGGACTGACCAATGGCACTAAGTTGAACAAGCTTAAGGAAGATCCCTGGAGAGCAGACTGCAATAGCTCTTCGTTAACAAAATTGAGCTGAGGATCATAGTCATAAGGTTGGATGAATGTTCTCTTGGGGTACATACTTTCTTATCTATATTTTTTGGGCTTTCCGCACTTTGTTTTAAGCCAATAGAAAACTGTAACTCAAACTAAAGTCTAAATAAATGTGGCTGTTTCATTTATTGTGTGTCAAAATAGAGTGTTCAGCTAATTTCATACAATTGTAACGTTTTCCAGGAATTTAAAGTTATAATATAATGTAAAATTAAAGCTGAGTTCATGCTCTCTTGAAACTCCTGTGAAAAATATGAAATATTTCACTGCACTAGGTACAGTTGTGTTTACATCGATATGTAAATCCAGGGGTTTACTAATACATTTTTAACATCCCTGTATTTTGAAATATTTATGGAAGCTATTAGGAAAATAGTACTAAAAAATTAATTTATAATGCAGTCAAGAATTATTACCTAAATTGTAGCTAAAATTAGTGTTTGAACATGAGAATAAATATGAAAGAACTACTTCAAGACACAAAATCACTAATCAGCAGTTATTGTTTCCAACCTGCCCTCAATTTTCATGCCCACTCCTGTTCTGCATGCTCACCCTCTCCCATAGAGGTGGTCAGCCTTTCATTTCCTGGCTAAGTGGACACAAAAATTGTTTTGACATTTTCCTAAATTAGATCTGTGAAGGAAAAAAATTCTGAGACCCACTTCTATTTCTAATAATCTATTCTGCGCCTATGGAAATAGGGCATGTAGTCATATCCAGTGTCCCTGACAGTCCTCTAGCAGAATAAAAAGGGTTTGAAAAGCAAATCAGTTATGTGGTTTTGGGGAGATAAGCAATGAAAACATAAGTGAGAATCCAGCCTTTGAATGAAAATTTCACATCCTTACACAGGAGTTGCCTGCATGACGAAAGGAGAGGCGTATCAGCACTAAGCTCTCCCTTACTAAGCTTATTTGTAATACCAGTGACTATTCACTCCTTCTGACTTTTTCTTTCTTTCAGGTCATGACAAATTCATTCGTTTGTGGCATCCTGCTAGTATTAGTAGGCCTACAGGAAAGCTATCAGGACACCAACATAGTATTGTGGAAATTGTGACAAATGAAAAAGATCAACATATCATCAGTCTTTCTTCTGCAAAGGTAAAACACTGTTCTTAACTTCATGGAAATCAATCCTGTGAATGCAAGTAGGAATTTGCTTTTAATTAAGTAATTCTGATGTTATTCTAAGCTCATTGCTTATCAGTTCATTTATTTTAATATAAAGGGGAAGTTTTAGCTTAGAATTTCCAAATTATTTTATATTGGGAAGCAAGACTAGAATAGAACTATTTGACATATTTTCTGCCTGAAGGGGACAAAAAAATACTTAGAAAAGTAGGTATTAACATTCTGGTAAATTCTGTATTACTTTGCCAAAATTATAACATTACCTGTACCTGAATGCTTCATTCAGTTGTTATCACCTGCAAAAACTTCCTACAGCTTCATTTACTATTCTCTCTGCCTGTCAGCCTACTAAATCCATAGGTGGAGTTTTTCTTATACTGGTGACTCTGTACATCATGT
Organism: Trogon surrucura; assembly: GCA_020746105.1. Taxonomy (NCBI): domain Eukaryota; kingdom Metazoa; phylum Chordata; class Aves; order Trogoniformes; family Trogonidae; genus Trogon; species Trogon surrucura. The sequence continues at coordinate 87,037,503 of CM036618.1, forward strand.
TCAACTACTGACATCTTCCTGAACAGTGTATTTTACAAGGTTTGTTGATCCAGAACATTGTTCATGAACAAGAATGTAAAATAAATTATAAAATTTCTTCAAACAAATATTGCAAGATGCTGCTGGAAATGGATGGGTTTTCTTTAAGTTATTGCTGAAATCATAGCATCAGCTGGTTTATTTCATTTGTCAAAATGAGACTATTCAGGAAAGAGTAACAACCTCTAAAAATGTGTGCAAAAATAAATGAGAAGCCCCTGAAGGAGTAGTTATGGAGTTCTTTCATCCTTTTCAATATTCAGCAGTATTCAATATTTTCATTAACATCCACAATGATGGAATAGAGAGCATACATGCAATTAACCAGCTGCCCCAAAGTGGATAAGGCTGCAGGCCCTTAGTGGAAGTATTAGAGTTCAGAGTGGTCATGAAAATTGAAGGTATGGTCCGTGAAAAATACATCCCATAAAGCAATAACGACCTACTATAGTTAGTCTACTGACATGTCCACATATCTCAAAGGTATCCAGCTTCTTCTTGGGTTATGTAGGAAATAACTGAGCTATTTATTCTGTCCCTGCCAGTCCTCTGCCATAATTGCTTACCACTGCTCATTGAGGTGCCAGTAAATACCACGTTTTCATGTCTTTAATCCTATTCTTAACCCACACCCTTCCAAAAGTACTACTAGAGAAATCTCCCATTTTTTCATAATCCTGGATCCATAACCATTCCCTCTTCCTCACCCTGGTAAATCTATACTTATGCTGTAGTTAACTGTGCGGTTGCTGAAGGCATACGTTACTGCAGAAATAAGGAGGATTTTGACAGATAGGCTGCAAGCTATACATGTAGGAAAAATGAAATAAGACATAAGATGACTTAAGGGGAAATGAATGTACATGAAGATATTTATAGAAAAGCAACTAAGAATGAAGCTCCTGGGGCAGTAAATGACTAGATCTTTTGAGGTCCCTTCTGGGCCTTTCTGTGATTCAATATGATGACTCAGAAGGAAGAAAAATCTGGTTTTTTATAAGTCTCCAATTACGCTTACACCTGATCTTAACTAAGTGTAGCTGAGTTGTGTCAATGACATCAGTAAAATCACTTGTACATGAAAATGAGTATGTGAAAGTCTATTTTAATTAAAAGCTATGTGTATTTAAACTGCTGTGAGTTATAAGGCAGAAATTACATTTTCCAAAATATAAATAGAGATAAATTCCTAAACTTTCAAAAGTCAGGTAAATCTTACGATCATAGTTGAAAACTGTATCACAAAAGAAGGGATCCCTCACAGAGAAATCTAAAGGACTTTACAAATAAAGTGACAATCACTCTGTGTCTCTAAGAATTTACAGTCTGTAGATGATACAAGGCATACACAACAGCAGAGTAAGGTCAGCTCTAACAGGATCGCTTCCAACATGGTTAAAGCACATTTTTGTTTGTATGGACAAGAACCAGGTATTATACAAAAGTGTGCAACTGGCCGGGAAACCTTTAACGTTAGGTTAAACACATAATTTGTTTTCACCCAAAAGACAGAGACAAATTTGCTATATGCCTATGACAAATATGCCTAGGATAAGAAAGATCAAAATAGTTTTTTTATTGTGTTTTCATCTTTCAGCGACTGTGGCATAGGAGGTTGCTGAGGCAAAACAAGTAAAGCCTATACATCTTCACTGAAAATAAGTTAGAGAGATATTAATGATCTCATGATAGCATTGTAACCAAGGGAAACAAAATCTCTTTACATTCAACAGATTTTGCATTAACTGTTTGACAGAACAGCACAACTGGGGAAAAGCTTAGGAAAATTAAATTAATACTTTTTTCTAGACATTCTCAAAAGAAATGTAACCTAATACAAGTCAGATATTCATATTTAAATAAAAGCTTTGTTATCATGCCATTTTTCAGCTAAAATACAGAGCAAGATAAAATGTAGGGAATGCTTTTTTAAAAGTAAGGTTTCTAAATGATGTATTATCATATTTGAAGGTTCTCTTGGTGCCGTGCTTTTTTCTCTTCAGTTTATTTGCTCCTCCCAGATATTAAGAATTTTATTCTCCTCTTACATTGCATAATCCTCCAAGAACATTTACTATTCTTTTTCAGACTTTTCGTGTAACTTACCTGATTTTTAGTTATTTCCTTTTCCATTTTCCATTATTCAAATTACTTTGTCTGCTGTGTAGTCTGCAAAAAATGCCAGCAAAATCAGCCTACAGAACAGAAGACTCAAGAGAGATCTCATTCATATATATAAATATTGGAAGGGAGGGTGTAAAGAAGATGGTGCCAGGCTCTTCTTAGTGGTGCCCAATGACAGGACCAGAGACAACGAGAACTAAAACACAGGAAGCTCTGTCCGTACATCAGGGAACACTTCTTTTACTGTGCAGGTGACTGAGCACTGGCACAGATTTCCCAGAGAGGTTGCAGAGTCTCCATCCATGGAGATGTTCCAAGGACATGGTCCTGGGCAGCATGGTCCTAGGTGGCCCCACTTGAGCAGTGGGGTTAGACAAGATGACCTCCAGAGGTCCCTTGCAACCTCAGCTGTTCTGTGATTCTGTGAAAAATAAAAGAACTAATTTTAAATGTACTTTTTTTGACTTATACCTACATTTTCCTCCCCTGGTTCGAAGACTTATATGGTGTACAATATACATGCATACTTACAACCAGTATGGTTGAGGAAAATACCTGTCCTAGCCATGGTTGTATCTTTGCAAAATGATGGTTTGTTTCTCAGTATATCTGAGAATGCTCAAATTTCCTTCATGAACAAATTGTCCTCATGTATTCTCAGCAAGCAGGAAGGAAATGACCCATTAGATGCTCTGTTTCTGGACAAGTATTTGATGGTTAAAATATTAAATAATCTGTATTTCCTGCAGATGGAAACAGAGTGAGATCTGTATTCAGCCTGTGTTGATTTCTATAGTTTTTCTACCAGCAAATTGAGATCTAGGGTTTAAGCTATATCCAAAATAAATGTTCAGACCTGTAGTTTTCTAGTTGCCTATTTTTCTATGGAGGAATGAAGAGTAAAGATCTTCAGAATGTAAATGAAGTATTGTATACCTGAAAGTTACTTTAAACACTATGTGTAAGGTGAGAACATCATTCTAAGAGTGACTGAAGGTTGACAGGAGGAACCTGACTGGTGTTTGAGCTCTTCTGATCCAAGCGTTCATGGGCAGTCACCTCTGTCCTACAATTCTAGCTTCCTGTTTCGGACCCACACACCATCTAAATGTCCCCTGAAACTGTCCTCTGGAATTGCTGAGGGTTATTTTGTCTTTGCATTAGGGGTCAGGTAGGTCTATTGTCAGAACACTCAGCACATAGTGCAGAGACAGACTTACAGACCTTTTGCACACCTTCAATCATTGCATAGCACCCAGTAAATATCCTCCAAGCTCATTAACATACTATTAGACTCACTGTTGCATATAACCCAGTTTGATTTCTCACCAGCATTCCTCCACATCTGGGAAAAGGAAAATAACCTTATCTATTACCAGGTTAATGGTACTGTCTGAGGAAGTGATATGAAATGTTCATAAATTTGAACTTTGCCAAATTAGTTTCAATAAGACACTAGTTATGGTACCATCTGCTGCACCACTTTGCATTAATATGCTTAGAGCTAAATCCTCCTTGCCTTAGCCTCACAAGTAATGCCATTGACATCAATTTGTTCCTAATTCTTCTAATAATTACAGGGAGTTGCAGTACTTTGCAGGATCACCTTCAGGGATCACAAGACACACAACAGCATTCTCTGCAGATAAGTTACTCTATTAAATAATACGCAAACAGAACTGCAGTTTGACCTCTGCTTCATGCCCGGTGATACTTGTCTTTGAGGAGTCAGACATTCCGTACGAATTTGTAAATTTTTTCAATTAGACCATGTGGAGCCTTCAATGACCCCCTGAAACAGTTGAACAGTGTAGCAAATAGGGGCAGATAAACTAAACACTTCAACAGAAAATCAGCTTTAATTGTTGCTTACCCTTCCTGTCTATGCCTACCATAAATGCTGTGGCTAGTGCAACTTCTCTTTGCCCCTAGAGCAGTTGGATTTTGGACTTTCCTGCAAAAGTGCTTTTTTCAGAAGTTATTTTAAAGACTTGCAGCTTCACCATTCTGTAAAACTGAGGAAAGTTGTCTTTTTCAGAAAGAAAATTCCTTAACTTAGAAAAAGTATCAGCAGGATGTGAGAGTTTGGAAGCACTGAAAGGAAGTTACCGTTTTCTCTTGAGAGATGTGGAGATTTTTTTTAGAGTAGTGTTTTAAGGTCACTTTCTTTATGAAGTAGCAGTAATTTGAAGGGATTATCTTTTGGTGGCGGTGGGCAGGGATTTCAGCAAATCCTGGACTTCTTTAGTCCTTTACCCTGAGGGTGGTGAGGCACTGGAACATGTCGCTCAGGGAAGTTGTGGATGCTCCATCTCTGGAAGTGTTCAAGGTCAGGTTGGATGGAGCCTTGAGCAACCTGATCTAGTGGACGATGTCCCTGCCATGGCAGAGGGGTTGGAACTAGATGATCTTTGAGGTCCCTTTCAACCCAATTCATTTTATGATTCCGTGATTCTATGATTTTCTATCTCAGTTAATTACAGACAGAAAGAGGCAGAAAAGGCTTCACTTTCAATATCAAAGCATGCTTCCATAGTGGCCTCCTCATAACAACCCAGCAAGAGATAAGTGTTCCCAAGCCTCAACTTTATTGTACTGAGAGCATGTAAAATATTTATTTACCAATTTTGTCTTTCCCCATCTCCCATCTTTGTCCATCTCCCTCTGCTATTTTCATTTTACTTGATTAGATAGATCTTTTGCTCTTTGTCTCTGTGTGTGTATTAAGAAAAATTCTAGAAGAGTGTTGGTGTTTTTACATGTTCATAAAACATAGGCTTTAGACCAAATGGAAAAGATAGTCCAGGATTCTTTCTGTGTTCTAGGGCTTGAAGAAAGGTTGTGCTTGAGAGAAAAGTATTTATGTATGCAAATATATACATTTAAAATTTGTAAGGGATATCAGAAGGCTTTGGCAAGAACTCCTACTGAATTCTGGAGGGATTTGGTTCCCAATTTTGTTTAGTGTCTGTGGAAATTCCACCTGTAACCACGCAGATTTGCCATGGTGTTATAAAATGAAAAACACAAGAAGAGCACCCCAGAGCACAGCAAATTGATCCAGACTGCAGTCCTGGGGAGGATAACAGAGTAGTTTGCTGAAGCTGTTGCAGCTGAGATAGGAAAGAAAGGCAGCGTGCATTCCCGGAATGCCCCTCTGTGCCAGTTAGCACTCTGTGGAGGAGACTGGCCACTATGTGGGAACGCAGGCACGAAATCCTGCTCTTCTAACTCTTAGAGAAGGTATATCTGTGGGTCAAGGCCAATTCTGCTAGCACACAAACTGAACCAACAAGCTTTCATTAATGTAAGCCAGTGTTGGAGATATAACGTTGCTGTAAGTATAGCTCAGCTTTTACTGTAAGGTGGGAACAGTGGGAAGAAGGAAATAAGCTTTGTTTCCAAAAGCACTTGAAGCTCCTTCTCTCCACACCCCTTCTCCTCCCTACTATGTTTTGTTTGTTTGTATATAGTCTGTATTCTGTGCTTGCAGAAGACACAGTCTAGAAGCCTTTTGCCCTAGTAAATATGCTTTGAGATAGCTTCAGGCATTTGTGGCATTTGTCAGACTGCTGTGGGAAGTTCTTCAGTAAGCAAGGAGAACAGTAAAGTTACCGTTAACAAAATGTTCCTAAGGCAACTCCCCCTAGTCACCTCCTAATTTCTAAATAAGCATGCCTTTTGTTGCCACTCTTCATGCATTAATTCATGCACAATCATGTACGCTGATGCAGATGAACAGTTGTGACATTCTATCTCGCAGCCACACTGGTGATGCCTTGTGTGGGAGTTACTCATGTGGAACAGTGGTTTCTGTACTCTCCCCATCCCTGCCTGTGAGCTGGGAAAGGAAGAAGGCCAGGAGGAAGGGAAGAGATTTATGAATGCTGTGATGTGTACCAACTTTTTGCCATCACTTTAAGTGACAGCGTTTTCTTAATGTGATACTAGCATTAATAGATGAACAAGCAGCAAGAAATAGAGGAAGAGGCTCTTACTTATATTCACTTGTGCTGCAAAATCATCTCTTCTTATTGCTTGGATAAAATGTCAAATTTATGTTTCAGTTGTTGATCAATTTAACTTGAGTAGAGTTGTCTGTCTACCATAGGAATCTGGTAGACATGGTTCTTCTAACTCAGTACTGGCTTCGAGAAAATTTAATCTCATTAAGAAGTTCATTAGAGTCTTTTCCTTTTGAATTTTCCTGAAGACAAACAAAATGTTCCAGAGAAATTTTTTGCTACTTAAAATTGTGAAACACTCATGTATGAACTTCTCTTCAGTGCCAAAGGTGATCTCTTCAAACATTGATTGATGTATCTGTTTCTTTTGTTCTTTTCGGAATTTTGCTACATACACTCTAATTTCCTTTAAAGTCACGTTACTGATAGCAATTCCAGTAATCTCAAAATCTGTGTATCTCCCTGATTAATTTAATTCTATTACTGTCTCCTTTATTTTTATTCTCCATGCAGTGACCAGTCTTCTCTTTGGGTTTGAGGGGGTTTTTTTTTTGCAACAGTGAGGGGTTTTTTTTGATGCTGAGATCTTTTTTTATGTGAAAAAAAGATACATACTTCAACATTTTATAACATCCAGAGCAAGAAACATTCTTTGTATGTATGTGCCTTTGGAAGAAATCATTCCTGGCATTGCAATCAACTTTTCATAACATGAATATATGCATACGTGATGTTGTCCTCATTATCAAAAGCATTTATAAGAACACAACATTCTCTGTTCATAGAAAAAAAATATATATTTCAGAATGAAGAAGGGAATAAGCTATGGTGAGTAAAGCTGAAATAGTTAAAACTTGGATGTTATATTTCATACTACGATTTGCTGTGTGTCATTTGGGAAACCACTTTCTCTGTCTGAGCATTTAAAATTGTGTTTTTCCTGAAATAATTATATATTAAAGAAGAAAATTGAAGCTTTTATGTGATCAAATGGATAGATACAAGTGGCACTCTGCAGATGTAAAATTACCTAATCCCAAATTTGCAAAGGAAGTATTTCTCAGGGCTGTTGTATGTTCTCAAAGATTAAAAGGTGAGTAACATTATGGAACTGAATTTTCTGAGTTTTCAGCAGTTAATTTGATTGTAGCTGTTTTCTTTATGAGGTTGACAGATTGTTCTTGTTTATTCCTCAGAGTTCTTCCTGTCAGATTTCTAGCTTACTGCTAGGCAAGATGAGCTAAAAGCAATTACTTTGCAAATCAAATGTCTTTAGTGATACTTCATCTTTCTTCTACCAGTCACCATCATTTCTACGTCAGTAGCCACCTGACTGTGCTGGATTTGAGTTACACGTGAGAGTAGTTTCTAGCACTTCTGATGTAAGACTGTCTATAAGTCATTTCCTGGAGCATAACTTGTTAATGGCCTTAGTGAGTAGGTTATGTCATTATAACTTTTATGAAATTATAGAAAAGTGCTGAACAGAGCTCTACATTCTTTGTTTTGCCTAATCTCTTCAGTTTTTCTAAGGTGACAGTCATTGTGCTATCTAATGTATCAGTCAGAAAGAAAAACCAGTAATTTCAAAATGAACTTTTATTCTCAATACCTCAATTCCACTTACTTCTTTTTGTGTTACACTGGTCATCTGTTATGGACAGATACTCAGGCCAGTTTCAAGAGGCTTACTGACTGCCTGGTCCTTCCATAATGGGCAAGTAAATGTATGAACACAGCTGCTTTTACCTGTGGGTGAATTAAGTAGGTTTTCAGGAATATAATGAAAGAATCTGTACGCAAGGTGTGTACTGCAGACATCTTTAGACTTGGACCTACCTTTACCACAATGTTTGTCACAATACAAGAGATCCTGGAATGAATCAAAAATATGACAGCAGATTCCCCTACAATTTTTCCTAGGATTTTTTTTTCCCCACAATTATTAATTTATCACAGAAACAGCAGCCCAGCCCCAGTCAGGGCAGGCTGTCTGCTTCATGTTTCCTGGCCAAGACATGGAGTCAGAATTTGGCTAACTGCATGAAGATCACTGAAGAAAAACCACTGAGATCTCAAATGAGTGACAAAGTAAAGAATAAGGAACAGCTGAGAGAAGATGACCTTCAGGGTCTGTAGCACAGGAAGGAGAACTATTCATGTGATGTTTCTGTCTGAGATGCAGCTCAGTTATAAAATTCAGTTGGATATTTCATGAGTTTGTGCTGATGTGATTTATAGGCTTACATTATACTGAGCATTTAATCCAAATATTCAATGACTTTTGTCAACACCCACAACACTTCCGCTATTGATGGGAGCATTGTATCCATGTTTTAAAATCCCAAATAAAAATGCAGCCTCACCTTTTAATACACAGTTGAATGAATATAAATAACTTGGACAAATGCCTACATGAAACTCACCATGGTTTTGACAGCTGAATAAGGATTGCAGGCAGGTGTGATGACAGAATAACTTTTGAGAGTATTGTAAGATTATCTTGCAGATATACACCACATTAAAAGCAATGGGATCTGAAAAATTACATCATGATTTCTTGCAGGATTTAAAGCATGGGACAGCATTAAGTTCAGCTTTTGATGAGCCAGGATGAATAAATGATGCTACCATATAGTTATTGATGAGTAATTCTAGAGTTTAAAGCAAGTACTGTGTTTTCCATTGAAACTGAGAGTAACAAGAAATATATCTATCTAGTACTCCTTACAGAATAGAACCTTAACTTGGTTTGGTAGCATTTGCTTATGGAGAGCACGAGAACTATATATGCATGTATGCATAAAAATCATCCTTCTGCAGAGTGTCTTGATCCTTATTTGCTTGAACATCTGCTGTCAGCCAAAGATTTCAGGAATTCCTTTATCCAGAACCCTCTCAAAATTCTCTTTCTATTGTTGCACAGCATTTGAAAGTCCAGTTCAAATACAAGATTTTAAACTGCTGGCATTTATGTGTACGTGACTGAAAAGTATGGCATAATGGACTCATCTTGTCATTAAGGAGTAGAACCAGTTCTCAGGAGATCTGATTCTGCTGTGGACTCATCAGATCAAGATTACAAAACTCAGCCTTTCTGTGCTTTTTATCTGTAGTAAAATGGGGATGCAGACACTTTTTGATATTTGTCTTGCTTATTTAGGGGTGTATGATACACTGCGATTTTCATTGGAGGCTATAATATTACTGTCATAGAAACAAAATTAGTTTAAAATCTTACCATAATACAGTACTAAATTTTCTCCCCTCTCTCTCCCTCTAGATTTTTAGAGTGTGGGATATACAGACTCTTTCACTGCTGCAGGTCTTCCCTGATAATCAAAGGAGTCCTGGAGAGATGGAGGCCTTTGCCATGGTATTTGATAACGATCATGGCACGCTTATCACTGGTACGGTACTGCAGTTAGTGCACGAGAGCATGCCCCTTCTCCTAGAATGCGATTTCCTTTATGATTGCATACAGCTGAATCTGAGTACAGGAATAAGGTATATGAGATATACAAAGTAGTGGGAGACAAGGGTATTTGCACATTAAGACTTGTTATATAGAAATAAGCAGGAAAATATGCAGCATGGGAATTAAAAACAGGAACCAAAGGAAATGAGAAAGGCTTCTCCAAAGACAGAGTGAGCCTTCCTTAGAAAAATTAAACTACAGATGTTGTTCCAGATGTTGTTCTGTAGCCTCGTCATTTCTTGAAAGTTACTAAGTTGCTGATCTTCCCCTATCTATTCCTCTAACATTCTCCTCCCATTTGGAGATCAAATCAGCAAAGTATAGTCTCTGTGGAGCCCTCACAAGTGGATTCAGCCTCCTTGTTTAACTCAGTAGCTGCAGAGCACCTCAAAATCTTTGGTGTCAACAGATGCACCATCCAATTAATCAGGAATAAAATATTGTTGGAAATCATCCTTAGATTTCTAACTTCTGTTTCTTGACTCTGTAGCAAGGAGCCTGGTACTCCCAAGGTACCAGAGGTGTCACTAAGGATGTTAGTTAGCCTTCTGTATTTAAGGCAGAGACTAGAAACTGGAAAAGTTTGTTCTGCCCCAGAGACATAGTCACTTAGAAAAAAACAGCTTTGAACATGTTCTGGGGCTACAGAGGCCTGAGATGTGCCAGGCAAATAAGGTCATTGTCTTTGGAGAGAGCTTTTTCTGTCCTTGGATTAGGAACAAAGCACAATTTGCAAAGTTTGTCAAATTTGAGAAGATGAATGTGTTCAATGACCTGGTAGTTTGTGCTGAATCCTTGTGTGAATAAACTTGTTTCAGAAGCCTAAATATATACATTGGACTACAGTCCACAAATTATTATATGTTTATAGGTATTTGGTAAGCACTGCAAAGCTTAAGGAACTTCAGTTTCCAGGCTGTACTTTAAAAATGCCGAGAATATTAAACAGGCTATTTTTTAAAGATTTTTAATCACTAAAGGATACAGATACAATATTCAGTTCAAATTAAACCCAGTGAGACTTTTCAAGACTTAGTAATGTAGGGATTTAGCATGGATAAATCCTTGACAAAATGAGGTAACTTTGCCCTTATAAACAATGGTTGGAGCAGTGCCTAAATATCTGTAAAAGACTGGTCCTGGGATCTGTTAACGATTCTGTTAAAAGGTTAAGTGGATGGCTCCTTGCCCCTGAAGAGGGCAAGAGACTGAGGTTATACGTGGGTGACAATTGTCATTGCTATGTATCTGGCTTTACAGAGGAGATTTTCACTTATTAGTTTCACTAACATCCAGAAATATGGCTCACCTTCATGCTTCATTTGAGTATTACCATAGCTTTCCTTCTGGGCCTTTTTCCAAGCTGCTGGCCTCTCTGCTTGAATTTATGCAAAGTATTAGGCAACTTCACCCTTTGCTGCACGCTCACCACTGACTGCTGCTTCTCTGCTGGGAGAAGCGTAGTGAAGCAGTGGTTTTTAGCTGGAGCTATAGTTATAGCCAGAACTGTAGTTTTAGCTGGTATGTAAAAGACTCAATAAGCCTGGGCGAACAGGATCAGTGGGACAATGGAGGTGTGAGATAGGTATTCCACAAGGGGAGCCTTTCCCGGAACTTTTCCTCAAGGACAGGATCCTTTTATCTTCAAAGATGGAATGAGATATGCAGAACCAGCCTAGGCCAGCCTTGGAGTCTCCTAACAAAGATAAGGAGTTAACTGAATGGAGCTCATCAACAGGACACCTCGATGAAGACTACAATGATGAAGTAAGACGACCACCAGAGACCCTGATGACCACCGAAAGACTGTATTATGCATGCGGGAGTGGGCGGCAACATGTTAATGAGTTCTCGGAAATTGCATATGTATGTCTAAACTGTATAAAAGCTGTACGTTTGGCCTTTCTCGGGGCACACACTAGATGGAGCTATCCTCTGTGTGCCCTGCGCAGCAATAAAGAATACCTGCTTAATAGACATCAAGGCTATTAAGTTCTGATTTTAGCTTTTCACGGCATCAGTAGTTATACTGGACCTGCAGTACGACACTGCATATGTAGTCTGTCTTGTGAGCCCGCGTTGTAAAAGCCTTGTCCTTTTTATTGTCTTGTCACCCTCATCTGCCCTCTGTCTTTGCAAACCTTCTGATCTGAGAGCGTTGGAAGGTGTCTGGAAAACACCAGTCAGACCTGCAGTGTTGTGTAACGGAAGGTACTGGAAAGAGATCATCATTGCCTGCAGATATAATTGCTTTTGCTAAGCAAGCAAATAACAGAATTTATTTTAGTCATGTATCTCCCAATTATAGTTTTATTTATTTGGGTTCATTCCATTTCATGCCAACCACTCTGACTGGAACATTTATGGCTCCTAATGATTTCGAGTCAGGGTATCAAGCCCATCAAATGTGGCCAGGTGGATGTTTAAGGCAAGTAAATACTTAACCATTAACTGGTGTTTTGTGGGAATGATGTGTGAATGTTTTCTGGTTTACAGAACAGATATTCTCAAGAAACAATGTTCCTTATCCTCTTCAGAAGAACTCAAATGAATCCTGTGGCTTACATAAAATCTTTTTATATCCAGGGAAAGTAACTGGTACTATACACAGAATTTATATATTTTTATGCCTCTCACCCTGTGCAGGTTCAACTGTCATTGATATTTATCCTCTAACTCAAATGATACAAGATTCAAGACAGGTGCCACAGACACATGAGAAAAGCATCACTGTTCTGGTTTACAACAAGGCTTTTCACCAGATTCTCACTATCTGCTCAGAGTCAATACTAAAGGTGAGTATAAGTTGTCACCATTTAAACTGAAAAAGAAAAGTCACAGCTGCTTCTATTACAAAGAAATTACTGGGCAATTATACAAGTGATTAGTGTTTATTATTTAAAGTGCTGGTATGGGGGTTATTTTTGAGCTCAGATTCTCCAGGGAAGTGGTAGCCATGCTGAGTTTGAGTTCAGCAGTGTTATTTTTCTCAGATAACTACTTCCCTGATCTGGACTGACATAACTGCACTGCAAGCACCAGACAGATTGAGCAAGGTTTTGGAGATACTGGATTTAGTTGTAATTTTATTTCCTTTGACTGGACAGGTACACTTCACTTGTTCCTCCAATGGGTTCTTACAATTACAGCAATAATATTGAAAGGCCATTGGCTACTTAATAGCTAGAAACAAAAACTTTAATGGCCCTGATGTCAAAATGTGGATCCAATCAACAATTCATGCAAGCACAATTACACATTATTCTTCAATTCAGAAGGCAAATCTGATAAGTTTCTCTTTAAAGTGTAGGAAGTCCCTGAGTCCCAGTCAGCAGTCAGCTTAGTAGAATATATATGTTATATACTTTAGACATTGGTATAAAACATGAAAAAAGTCACTTTGTAAGAACAGGATTGTGTAAAATGTGCTGCTCTCAAATGAAAAGATTCCTTCACTGAAATTGGAAAGTTTCACTGGCACATACGGTGTGCCTAAATTATAAAATCTGACTTTTTATACTCCTGTTTTGCTTCTTTTTTTTTTCTTTTTGTCTGATCTGCTTCTATTTGGCTAGCAGTTCTGGAGGCAATTTGCTGACCTTCTGGAGATACTTTTCTCATTCAAATAATTTCCCAGAACCTGTTGTTCTGAGCCTTAAGGATTTCAAGTCATACAGTGAGGGAGAACTGTTGAATATAATAGCCAGTTAACAAAAATACAGGGGTTGGATGTAGCTTTATCACTTTTTATCACAGCTCTGTTTATGTTGAAACATTAATGAAAAGATTAAACTTGCCTATTAAGTTTACCACTTGCATTTGAACCACTGAAAAACAGTTGCCATGCAAACCTACAGATTAATAAAATGAATCATTACTGATGTAATTAACAGTGAGACGGTGATCAGAGAGGTACTGAGGATCTGCAGTTTTCATGAAGTGTTAATGGGGTTAGATTAAAAAGGTTTGTAAGGAGAGGTAGCATCTGCTATTGGGCCAGCTGGCAATGCATGCCATTCCTGTAAAGAAAAGCTTGTTTTTGCAAAGAGTTGTTCATTTTATATACTCAGTAAAGATGTTATTCATCACCATAAACCCTGCCTTCCTTAGACCATGTTGGCTACAACACCATTAAAATTACAAGATAGTTTTGGGCCCTTGGTGCTGCAGAAAATCAGATCCACACAGGGCATATGACATGAGTGGCTACTTCATAAATCCAGTTGAATGTGAGCTATCCCACTACAGGGACCAGACATTGGACTGCTATTTCATTATAAGGCATTGCATAAATTCCCAGAAGGATTAGATAATGATCAGATTGAGTTGTTTCTACATTTTTGGACCAATTGCTTATGAAAAACCTCATTCTGATATTCAGCATAGAAATTAAAGCTCAAACTGTTCTGTCTAGTTTGATTGCATTTGCACTGTAAAAACTCATTATATTTAACAAGTCTCTCTGATTTAACAAGGAACTTTCTCATAGCATACTAAATAGAACTTCCTCTTGCAGAACGGCTTCTGTGGAGAGAGAGACATTCAGGGAAATTACACTAGTATTTCACTAAAAGAACATGGTAGTGTGCTATTGTAACAATTATTTCACAGGTTGTGAAAATTTGCTCTTGGTAATATTCGTCTTTCTCCAGTTACACGAGAACACATCGTGTGATGAGTTTTAGAGGATGTAGTACAAATAATTATAATTTTTTTTTCAGGTCTGGGACCTAGAAACAGGATATCAAATATATCAGATTGAAGATGCTCATGGGATGAATACTGAAGTGACCTGTGCAGCTGTTGAAATAAATGGGGTTTATCTTGCTACTGGGGCATGTGATGGTAAAGCAATTAAACCATATTTTTATTGCATTTATTTGAAATGACATATTACGTGAGCAGACAGAACTCTTTGCCTTGACCGTCTCAGTGACAGAAGAATGAATTTTGGCGTTCTTCCAAGGTGGGAAGAAGTATACATAGAAAGGAATGCACAGCTGTTGGTCTGGGGACAAGGGTGGGGGGTATTTTATATGGCTTTTATTTGGTAGGTGATTCATAGAAAGGTGATTTTTGGCTGCTTGGGCTCTGGTATTTTGCTAGTCTATTGCTCTCCAGAGCAACAGACTATCTTCTGAAAAGATGTTTCTTCACAGGACTTAGGATCTAGATCTGTAACTAATGGCTGCAGATAGAGAATGGTAGTTTTCCACTTTTAGAGTATCTGAACACTAGAATATATATAGCTACATGTTCCCTGAATTTTTCATGTGTGTTAAACTGCCTCACATAAAAAGGAGTTGGCCTTTTCTACACAGCACACAGGCTGTGTTTCTTGTTTATACTTGGAAGCAGAGACTGCACCCTTATGAATCTTAAGAGCATGACACAAGGTGAATGTTATTAAGTTTTATAAAAGTGAAGTCATATATAATAACTGCTTCACTTAAGATAATGCTGTAGCTCCTTCTCCCTACTAACTCTGTGGGACAAATCCAGCAGCCAAGTCCGTCTGCTCCTTCCTGGAGCTCAGAACCTGAAGTCTTCTGCCTGATGGCCCATACTCTGCTCACTTTCTGATGATACTAGTCCAGAAACAGAAGCAAGAAAGGTGGTAGTCATTTATCCTGGGCTGCAGCATAAAACAGACATGGGAAAAAGATGGAAGAATGATGGTGAAGATGTTTTCTGGTAAGTTTTGTGTCCCTAAGTGTGCTTTCCTAAGAAACACGCATACTGTTTGAACTTTTGAAAGACCAATGACCTAGCTCTGAACCTTCAATTGAATTTTCTTTTTCCTTCTTTTTGCCCTGGTTGATACAGTTCAACTTTCTAACTTTGAAGCACAGGTTATTGCTTCAAGTTCACACCCTTTTGTATATCTTCCTCATCCATGTGTAGGAACAGTGAAAATCTGGGAGTTTGAAAGTGGGCAGGAAGTTAAAGCCTTGCCTTTGGCCCAGTCCAGCAAAGATGAATATCGTCTGCTGAAGATAGTTTATCTGAAGGCTACTGAGAGTCAACATGCACTTCTTGTTTTGGAGCAGAGTGGGAAGATGAAAATCATTCAGGTTTTTCAAATACATCTTTCTTTCCCTAATTTTATTTGGTAGCTCCTAACTTTCAAGGTAAAATAGGACTTAGTAGATAAACTTTTAGAAACTGTCATGGAAGAATCCACTTTCTGCATGCCCTCAGATTAGCTTTCTGCTTTTCTGCCTAAGTGTTAATGTGTTCGATGTGTTCAATAGCCTGTTGCTGATTTTCAGCATTCTTCCCTTGCATTTGCTCTTCTGTTTGTGACTGAGGTTTCAGTAGTTGTAGATCCTTTAAGGTAAAAGCTTTAAAATATTGCTGCTCTTATTACAGACAGTGTTTAGCCTGTTTAAAGAGTTTCTAGTTCACCAGCAGCTGAGACTGGTTAGAACTGGTCCTGCAAATCCTGTTATGTATTTAGCCACACTGCACCAGTCAGACCCCTGCTTTTTAACAGCACCTCAGGCCTAGGGCCATCTTCTAAGGAGGCAGCTGTACATTTTCCTCCTTCACTGCTGCCTGTCAGCCTTAGCGTGCTCTTTGATCAGTGGAAAACACAGCAGCACCTTCTTGGGTTCTGGATACCTGTCCTTTGCAAAGATCACTGTCCTGGTTCAGCAGCTGAGCCCTCAGACTCAGATATGGCTAACCAGCCGCAGTCACTTGTATAGAGCCATAGTGGCTCGATTTAAAGTTTACTAATGGAAGACTCCCATGACTCAGGATTCAGTTTCACAAGTCTATTAAAACAGTAGAAAACCTAAGGAGGTGGTTTCAGTAACACTTCCCAAAATAGCAGAGATATCAAAGCAGAAACTAGATACTGAAGTGAATTTGTTATGGGTGGAAAAATTATCAAAGTAACTCCCAGTAGCCTCTAGGCACAATGGGGAGAGATCAGTGACACAAGGCCATGGCTGAACTGTGGCTTCTTCTCACGCAATTGGAACCACCAGTTCTGCTGGTATGGTAGGTATGAAAGGGAGATTAGCAACATTAGTAAAATAAGCAGCTATAACTGAAGAAACAACTTACTTTAAGGGGGGTAGTGAGCTGGAATATCCCTGGGTGCTGCTTCAGTTTGCACGATAGGCATATGCTAGATGACACCTGTAACAGTTCTTGTAGTTTGACACAGAAAACATGCTTTTGGCACGCACTTACTAATAATTTTCTTATGAATAGAGAAATCTTTTCCTTCCTCTTTCATTAAGTCAATTGTTTTAATAGGGTAACTCAGTTCAAACAAATCTATATGTCACATGGGTCCTTCCTGAGGCAGTGTCATTTCCACGAAAGAATCCACTTGTGTGTTTGTCACTGAAGCTTGACACCTTACAGACAAATGATTTTTTCCCAGATATTCAGCCACTGTCTGACTCCAGTTCTCCAACGAATGATACAGAGGTGAAAAACAGTTCAAAGTTTCACATTGTTTACAGAATATTTGAAAGTAAAATATTTACTGTATTCAAAGATTTCATGGTTTAGCACCAGGGTAAGAACCAAATAAGTATTCCAAACTTTTCAGTACGGTGAAGATCTAAGATAAATCATGTAAGAAAGGGCTATATCTGCCCAATCCATTGCATAGTTGCCACCATGATTAAGTAGCTGCTCTGAACATAGACTTCACATTCCTGTACAATAGTAAGTTGAGGCTCTTGTATAAATTCTAGAAATGAAAAGCCATTCATTACTCTAGCCAGATTCACCTTCAGTAACAGTGTTGCATAAAGATCAAGCTGGGTGTTAAAGCGGTTTTGTTTTCTCCTCTTACTGCTTTGGTAAAATAAGATGTCAAATATATGTTTCAGTTAATCAGTTTAACTTGAATAGTCCACGAGACCTAAGTTTTCATCATAAAATGGTTTGGTCTGTATAACTTCACTAACTCTATAACAGATCTGGATGACATTTATGGAAAGGTCATTATATCTCTGTTCAGTGACTTAATCCTTTAACGTGGTTAGAGTATCTTCATAGATAGCTACTTCTGGTTAATCTTCAGTTCATACAGCTATTTTTACGTGCTTCTGTATAAATGCTTTTAATTGCAACTGTGCCATAGGTAGCACGTGAGGTTGGCAGATGTAGGCCCCTTTGCTCTGCAGCAGGTGGTCTCCCAGTACTATCACTCCCTGCTCTCTTCTGGTGCTTCTGTGTAGCTCAAATACGATGATACGGTATAGCATTCAATATGTCATTGTTGTAGACACTGTCATTTGAGGCATCTTGTTAAATTAACAGTGAAAGCATTTCACTCTCTAGTGTCCACATTGCTCCTACTAATTTTTTTTTAATGTTCTCTGTAGAATTTTGTACCTTCTGTGGAAATGAAGTGTTTTGATGTTTTAAAGCTAGAAGGATACAGTTTGATAGCTACGGGAAGTGCAAATGGTGCAATAATTTTGTGGGATTTTGAAGCTGCCTCTGTGAGATGCCTGTAAGTATTGCTTTCATGAAGGCACTTTGATCTCCAGTATTTCCTACAAATTTTTCAAATGGCATATTGGAAATTCTGATACTCAATTGTAAAAGGTGATGGCTAAGCAGGAGTTAAAATAGTAATTTATCTGGACCCCCCCTCCCTCCTACTTCAAATTACTTTGCTAGCTAGTCCTGACATTGCAGGTAGGAGAAGTGGTCAAGAGAGAGTCATTTGAAGAAGGGATGATATAATTAAGAATTGTGTTTTAACACAACTTAGCACTGCCCCTGAAGGAAACTCTAGTCACTCTGTCATTGACTAGACGCTGCTACTGAGCTGCAGAGACATCCTTATTTTGGAAGTTTCATGTTTGGGAGGACATTTGGAATTAAAGCTACTTCAGATGATAACTGCAGATGTTCCACATTATCAGTATGAATATCATTGTCTATACCTATGAGACTAGGAGACACATTCAACAAGAGGAAATCTTAGGTGATTGGGGAGTTTGGGCGTAAAAATCTTTCACAGAAAGTGACAAAAAGTGAGCATAGGATGGTTCCAGATATTGTCACGCAGATTAAGCTGCTACATTGGGAAGGTACACTGTGTCAACATGTCTGGTTAGACTGAGTGGAGCAGCATGGCCGTATTTCTGTGTTGGTGACGGAATGCATGCCCTTTAAAACAATGCAAAGTCAATATTTAATTATCCTACCCTATAGTTGCACAGCATCCTTCATGTGTAATATTGGCAGGTTTGTAAGAAAATGAGCTGAGTTTTTCTCTACCATGGGAAATAATCAAAATTTAACTGCAGTTCTGGCTCTGTCTCTTGCTTTGCTTTTGCCTCCACATATATGAGGGAGCCAATTCATGTGAATATATGGAAGGGAGGTAAGTCAACACTTTGTGAGAAGATTGGTTTACTCAGGATTCACATCTCTGTTTTGAATGCCAGGAACAACGTACTTTTCTAACACTAACTTAGCTAGTTAACTTCAACATAAGGTATTTTACTTTTCTCTTAAATACTAAATTCTCAAGAAAATACTTGGCTGAATGAAATGTTCCCCATTCCATCAGGTTCCTATTTTTTCTGGCATTCTGTACCTACTTTTCACTGACACTGATCTGTCATAACTAATTAACTGATCCTTAAAAACTATGTATAAAACATGCATTTTGGGAAATGAAATGTTTAAATTTTTAGTTTACAAAGAGAGTCTGCAACATTTTCTCGTAATAATATGCAACCTATCTGATACATCCTGTACAAACATCTTTATTTTCAGGTGTAAAATTAATGAAGAGAGCCAGGCTTCGGTTCTTCAAGCATCTGCAGTCAATGCCATTTTATTCCTTGTACATAGTACTTCCTCTTCCAGGTAACTGTATGCATTTTGTCTTCCCTCATGTCGGGTGCAATCACCTGGAAATTTGTTGTAATAAACTGATGTAATGTTTGTCCAAGATAGCTAACTTAACTTGAGATTTTCTTTGTATTTAATCAATTCAAGTTCAAACAGTTAATAAGCCTTCCCATCCTTAAACCTTCCTAACGCTTATCAATCCATGTTGTACGTTATCTTTTTACTACTCCACTAAATGACCTCGTTAAGTTTCAATTCTGTTGATGGATACAACATAAGACAGATTCTGTCCAGTATCAGTTTTTCTGCGTACTGTACCTTATTTGATTCTTATCTCTGTGAGATAACTGTGTGGCAGCAGGCTTTTTCTTGATTTTAACCCTGATACAATCCTCATGCTGTTAGATACTTTCAGCAAACAAACAAAGAAGCCAGCTAATTGACGTGTGCAGCCTCAAGTTTCATCTAAAAACAAACTAGAAGCTGGCATAGAGGTTGGTAGTGTTGGACGGAAGAGAGAATTTTAGCTAAATATGCTCATTTTGAGAGAAAGGCATTGCACCTGTGCATAACTTCAAGAGTGTTTGTCTTCCAAATACTTATGTGCCTTTAGGGTTTTAAGCAATTAGGCAGCTTTTTTTTTTTTTTTGCTCTCTTGAATCATAAGGAGGGTTTATGGTCTTATGTTGCTTTAAAACTTTCAAGTAGTTTACGCATTTTCTATACCCCTAAATGTACCAGTGCCACTTAACTGAACATAAATTTTGTTTTTCACAACACTAGTTTAAGGAATCCTATCTAAAATAAAAATGTGATTACAACTCTCAAACAGAATTTTTTTATAAATCAAGAAAAGTTCTGATTATGCTTAAGCAGGAGACTCCTACAATGACTTTGAATCATATAGGCTTAGGATGTTTGGTGTGTACTGGGAAGGTACCTAGAAAAATTTGACTGTGATCATATACATACAGACAATGTTCAAGAACGCTGACAAGTTTGTAAAATCGAACACTGAAAAATTACAAAGTCCTGGCCATCTATTCAAATATAATTGGCTACTCCAGCTGCACACTTTCTATATGGGTGTTTACATTACCCCAGTTATTCAGATACTCCTGTCAAAACCAGAGCAGCTGTGATTTGCTGTAACACGGCAAGAGCCTCTCACTAGCACAGTCAGAACTCTTTTTGACTGAGAAACACAAACATTTAAGACCACATCCAAATGTTTTCCCTGAGTTTCTTCCACAAAAACCCATTTCTGAGAATTTTCTTAACAGATTGAAAATGTTTATATAATCACTTGGAAAATATTTGCAGAGCAAAGCACTGTGTAAAATGAAAGGCAACAAGCCATTGGCATACACTGAATTTTTCCCCTTCATTTCTTGACGATGAACACCAGTGTCAATTTTTATTTACTATAGATTTAATTTGCTCAAAACTCCTGGCAGGAGAGGTTGGCCGTGTAATATGTAAATATTGCCTAATTACTTAGAGAAACTTCTAAAATACCAACAACTGATCAGCCTAATCAATTCAGGCACTATTTTCTTATGCTTTATTACATTGGATAATGTTGATTTCCAGCACTATCTTCAAGGATGATAGTGATCTCCAATAAATTCTTTCACACAGGAAAATCAGTTTCCTGCCCTCTGTTAGTGCTATTGTAAGGAGTGACGGAAGTGCCATTAAAGAGCACAAGAGCAGTTCTTCGAACATACATAAGGTAGGTATAGTGGCTTCATGGATTTGTTAGCATTCAAAACCAATTTCTGTTTTCATTTTGGTTTTAAAATTGTGTAGCTTACTAAAATTCCTCTACAAAACCGTGTACAAAATCAAATATCAAGAATTACAGAGAAATTAACTTTATTCACCGAAGCCGAATGAGCTGGGGTATTAAGAATAAATTCTGGCAGGCAGCTGTCTCTGTGATACTTGGAATATCTGACTGTCAGTGTTTGTCAGATGCTTATCACTTGCAATTCTGGCTTTCAAATGGGGGTATAGAAGAGCTCAAAGGGTGTTATGCAGTCCTCAGGATAACACAATGGGCAGTCATTCTCAGCTCTTAAAAAGATCCCCAAAGGATGAGACTGAAGTGGCTTGTCCTCTTCTAAGATACCTCAAACACTCGTGGCTGCATAGACTTGGTGATTTTTGAGGCCAGTATACAGATTGTTGTCAGCCTTGGGGATCCTGAGAAGCCTATATAATAAGGTACAAATGAAGGACTGTGACAATGCTCATAGTGAAGATGCAGGTGTGAGTAAATATTATTGCTATTTATGCACTTTGTTATCTTTGCTCAAGGCAGTAACAGAACTGTATGACTAAGTGATTGACTTGGTTTGTCCTAGGAAATTAATGCCTTTCAGCCAAATTTACCTTTAGCATGCTCCTAAATTCCAATTAATTTCATTTGTGATTTGTTCATCTGTGATTTTCATTCTCTTCAGATGAAATGTTACTTGTTTTCAGTCAGTGCTATCCCAGACTGGATGTAAATTGGAGGAGTATTTCAATTAAACTTCAATTAATTAGTACTTCAATTTAAAAAAATAAGTTTTAAAAATAATTTCAACTACAGAAGTGTTCTTTAGTTATACCTGAGTTCTGTTTCCTAATTATGTTATGTTTTCTTCCTTGATTTCAGGAAAATATAAAAAGTGATGAAATGAATACTCAGGTAACAACAGGTATGGAAAGATGGTTTTCATTCTTTTGTTGTTGATCCATGAGTTCTGCACAAATTACCATAGAAACTGAGTTTGTCAGTTTGTCTGGCAAATTGTGTTTAGAAAAATTGAAATACCATTGCTATGTGGATTACACACAATGTTTTCTGCTCCCTTCTGATTTGCAGTTATTTCCCAAAGGCCTAGTCAAGATGCAGGATACGCAAGGGCTTAATTGCTGATTTTTCTAAATAGACAAGATGCTGAAAACCTTGCAGAATTTGGGAATGGCAGCTATACACACTTCTCTTCCACAGAAATATGCAAGCAATGAATTATCAAGGCGGTATAGTGAGAGCCAACTTGAGTCAAGTATAAGTGAATGGCCTCACAGACAAAATCTTCAAAAGCAGATGAAATTTTAGTCAGAAAAATCTTCCTTTCCCGCTTCCTTAAAACAACAGAAATGAGAGAAACAAGTACTTAAGAGTGAAAGCTGTGCAGCTGGAATCGGTGAATTTGCAAGAAGCAAATCCTCTAGATTCTTCTGAATCCTTTAGATATCCTCTGCTGGAATGCAGACTTTCTCAATAACAAGAAATTTGATCATCTGAAATGTGAATTTAAGGTGAATTTATTTTGCAAAGAAAACTTGCCCTGAAAGCAGAGTATCCCTTAGCCTCATAGTTGCCCAATGAAATAGACATTCATGTTAGGTCCTTCGTCCACTGAATATCCATTTCACAAAGGATCTTCATGGGACCAGCCAGCATCTCCAGCTCTGGGAAGTCACAGCAGGAACTCAGAAAAGGTTGTCTGCCCACCATCTTGCATCTAGCAAGAGTTTTGAACTGGAGAATTAAATATAGAAATCTATGATTCCATAATTTGTAAGTGTCATTTAAACTTCGCTTCACTGCTGAATTCATCGCAATCTCTAGAAGCCTCATGTAGGTGCTGCAGAACTACCTCTTAACTATCTTGATGACCGCTGTCTTGCACTCCTTCTCCACACTCATTTGTGCTTGCAGTTTCTGTAAAATCTGTTGCTCTGCTCTATATAAAATTCCTCCGTGTCATGGAGAAATAATTCTGGCTGGTTTAGATAAGGTCATCAAGATTGTTCTAATTTCTTTCCAGTTGTCTTTTATCCGTATCTGTAATGTTTTCAGAATAATGCCATCTTGACAATGGAGTTTATTTTCAAATTTACTTTTTTTTTTCTTAGATATATGTAATTTTTGTGTATTCCAAAGCAGTACTAAAAATTGTTGGCAAAATGTATATGATCATTTGTGTTCCAAAGCAGGAGACACAACTGGGTATGAGAATACTGAATGCTTGAAGGTGAATGTACAGTTATTCAAACCTGTAGCAGGATACCCACCACTACTGGCTTCTGCTCATGAAAATGGCTGTATCTGCCTATGGAGTATTCAGGTAGTTATCTGAATGTCTTTGGGATGGGCCTGGACCATTGAGAAGATAAGTCTACTGATCTTCAGACACATGCTTTTTAAGTAGGAATTGCAGCAGCAGATATTATATTGCATTTTTTGGTTAACAGTTTCTTCCACAGACACACATTAGTTCTGCTTTATTAACTGTTGCAGGGAATAATGGCAAACAGAAAATGAAAAAAAAACATGATTTGAAACAATTATAACAAAACTAACAGTTAAATTATGTGGAAGTCTAGAAGTTGATTTTTCACCCACAACATTTACCTTCTAAGAAAGGATGATAGGCAAGGCAGAGTGCCTACTCTCAGAAGAGGAGAAATATGTCTAGAACACTGCACAAGCCAGCTAGCACTCGTAGGGCTACCAATCAGACAGAACAGTATCCTAACACATAGTGTCTACAGTTATAATCAGCCTGTAAATCCAGTCATGCAACAGAATGCCAGTTGCTTAGCTGTCACATCAGCTGCGATCTACAAGACTCTATTCCAAGAGATGCAAAGGAAATGCACCAAAAAGGGGTGTTTACCTGAAAAATATAAGTTGGTGTACAAGACATTATGGCCCATTTGCAGCAGGAAACAACAATTGAGCAGCAAATGAGATGCACGCTGATGATACTCCACAGCAAATGAGAAGTAAGTGGTGAAGTAAGGGTAGGCACAGCTAGAGTGAATTGCCTGAAGAGTGAAATAGCTTGTTCTTTTGATGTAAAAAACACAGCAATCCAGAATAATACACCCTCGTTACCTTGGTCATTCAGTAGATCAGTAAACTAGCTTTTTAGCAGCTTTCTGAATAGATATGAGCTGAGTAATGCTGAATAGATCAGATCAATGGCACTGAATTTCTGACGCAGTGATTATTATTTTTTTTTCGTGTAGATATTATAAAGATAAACATGTGCCTGATTATTTATTTATTTATTTTAGGGAAACTTACTGAAAGAACTTTTGCCTTTTTCAAAATATCCTTCAGTTCCTCTGACAGCACTATGTACAGACAGCTCCACTAAAATACTTTTGGCAGGCAGTAAGGGTGAGTAAACATGTTTGTCATTCTGTAGGACCATTTTTATGATATTTTTATCATGTTGTACATGTGCCAGAAATGTGGAATTGAAGGTCCAAATGCTGCCAGACTTTCTCCAACAAAACTATAATTAAATAATTGAAAAAAAGTATTTTCTAGTGTGAAAGGATGGTAGATTAAAACTTAGTGTTAATAGCATTATTAGTAGAATTGTTTTCACAGAAGACATTACAATTTTCTTCATTCACATGCCCTGCATATACTTTCTATCTGAATTGTTCTATTAATACCAAGGGCAAAAATTAGTACTAAGAACAAGCAAACCTTCATATCCATAGTAATAAATAAAAAACTGCAGCTGTACCAAACCCCATGTTTCACACACTGATATGGAGTGCAGAGTAATGGCTTCAGCAGTACACCGATATATAAACAAATAAAGCACTTATAGTATGCTAGCTATTTGCTGTTAGACTTCTAATTTCACACCAAATCTAGTTTTCATTTGGCAGAAAGTACAAGAGTTTATCTACTGTCTCATTATACTCCTAACCTTTAGAATCGCCCTGGCAATTTTCCTCTTCTGCATCTACATACGAAATACTTGTCCTTTAACGTGCCATTTTTCTTCTAAAATACCTATTAGAACAATTTCCTGTCAGCTTCCTGCTCTTATGCTGTCAAAAGTTAGATAGAGCAAATATTTTTTTCCCATTTGTTTCAAAACTGAGCAGCAGCTTAATGCTGATGCTTAAAATGAAGATGACTTTCCACTCCCCATTGATTCCAATCAGTAATGAGTTCAGGAAGGCAGCATGCACTGAAGAGGATTTTAATTAGTTGTGGAAAAGTGTTCACCCTATTACCTATTCATCTGATACTCTCCCTTTGTCCTTTTGTGTTTGTGCTACTGTGTATTTGCTTTTCACACTTTCCATACCCTTCTCTTTTATCTGCACTGCTACTACCAATTTCTTGTTCCCATTACAGATTTTTCCTTCTTAGGAAAAGGTCAGCCTCTCTGTCAACCTCTTTGCTGGCTTGCAAGTGTGCAGTGCTAGAAACCATATGTGACCAGTATGAAAGTTGGAATTACACAAAAGATTCCTTTGTCTAGTAGTAGAAATGAGAGTTAAGAGGCAGCTTCATCAGGAAAGCGGCAGCCTAGACATGAAACTGAGCAGTTGTGTGTCATAAGGAAGATGGTTCTTTGAGTCTAGCTTCACATCATTGCACTAAAAGGTTGTAAAACATTAAACTTTCATTATGTATGCAATTAATCAAACTTTTTCCGTTTTACCAGAACTGAAAAACAGTCTAATTCTCAGGAAGCTCTCATACCTGGTTTGTGAAATAGATACCTATCTTGGCCAGATGACTCTTATTTTTCACTCATTTAAAGAAAAAACTTAATGTTCTATTTCAAACCTATCCTGTTAATGACACATTGCTTACAAAAGGTACATATATATATAGCATATTAATGAATAGTCCGTTATTTTCTTCTCTTTGCTTGACGATGAGATAGTGACATTCGCCTTAAAATGACTTTCACTAACCTGTAATCTCTGCTTCATTTTGCCCAGTGTTTACCAAAAGCATATGGTAGCAATGACTGAACTTGTAGCACTACTGAAATTTATTCATGTTTTATTTTTTCCTTTCTTAAATAGAGGGACATATTATGCGCTGGAGCATTGCCTCATTCTTAGAAGATCCACAAAGTAGTAAAAACGTAAGAAAAAATCTGACAGATTTTCTTGACTTGAACAGTATACCAAGATAAGACAGATAGAAATGGATTTAGAGATCTACAGGGACTAAAATGTTTCCTGCACATAAAAACATGTCTTTTGCTTGAAATAATAACTTGATGCTGTGAAAACCAAGAAAAACATAAGCAAAATACTAACAATGATGTTAGCATTATTCCATTGTGTTTAAAGAGGCTACATTGAGAATTAATTTATCCATGTCCCCTGAGTGGTGTTTCTATCACACGCCATTTGTAGACTGTTTCATGGAGGGATTACTTTGTCATCTCTTCTAATTTACAGAAGGCCATCCTGATAAATGCACTAAGCTAGCAATGATGGTGCCTGAAATGTGGTTATGTTGCTTTTTTCCCTCAGCAAATAAAGGAAGAGCTTTGCTGGAGCGCACACTCTGCTGAAATTGTTGACTTATTTCATGAAGAAGAGAAAAATGTGGTAGTGACAGCATCTATTGATGGTTCAGTCAGGTACAAAAATGACTAATATTTCTTACTGCCATGGCCAATCAGTTGAACTGCTGTCGAGGTTCAAGCCGACTGACCAGCAGGGAAAGACAAAGGAACCATGCAGTCGCTCACTTGCTTGCTCCTCCCCAACTGGGAATGAGGAGGAGAACCTGGAAAGAGCAGTAGGTAGAGCTTCAGGGGACTGAGATAAAAGTTTAGAATCATAGAATCATAAAGGCTGGAAAGCACCTTAAGATCATCAAGTCCAACCTACAGCCCTGCACCACCCTAACACTAAACCATCTCCTGAAGTGCCACATGCAGCTGTTTTTTAAACATGTCCAGGGATGGTGACTCCACCACCTCCTTTGGCAACTCATTCCAGTGCTTCACCGCCCTTTCGGTGAAGAGGTTTTTCCTAATATCCAATCTAAACTTCCCCTGGCACAACTTGAACCCATTCCCTCCTGTCCTATCGCTATTCACTAGAGAGAAGAGGCCAACACCCATCTCACTACAGCTGCCTTTCAGGCAGTTGTAGAGAGCAATAAGGTCACCCCTCAGCCTCCTCTTCTCCAGGCTGAACAGCCTCAGCCCTCTAAGCCTCTCTTCATAAGACTTACCCTCTAGTCCCCTAATCATTCTGGTTGCCCTTCTCTGTACCTTCTCCAGCACCTCTTTGTCTTTCATATATTGTGGAGCCCAGAACTGCACACAGTACTCACAGTTTTCTTAATGGTGAAACATAAAAAAAAAAATAATAATAGGGGGAAAAGGAATAACACTAACAGAAAAAAGGAATAACTAACAACACTAGTGTTTAACTAGACAGTGTATAAGGCGAGTGCTGTGCCGCGTGGGTGTCTCACTGCCCAGAACCCAACGATGCATCCCCGCGCGCCTGTCCCGAGCTTTACAGAGAGCGAGGTGGAGAGAGAGAGAGACCAAGCCCCCAGAGCACCTCACATGCTGTCACGATGCTGTGGAGCTGGTTCAGTTCGGGTATCACAGCTTGCCCCCCTCCCAGCTGCTGGCAAAAATTAACCCCATCCTAGCTGCACCCAGTTCAACAGTCTTCAAAGTTGCTCTTCTTGCTGGATCTGTATGTAGGCTAATATAGCTAAAATACAAAACTGGGTGCATTTTCTGTTCTTGCACCTGAAAGAACTTACTTCTTAATGTAACACTTCCAGTTTTCTCAGGAAATCCGACTTTTTGCAGACTGTCATTTTCTTCCACCATTGTGACCTTGAATGCATAGGTAGTGGCCTCATCTTTTTAGAAATAACCTCCTGTT
The DNA here is from genome assembly GCA_020746105.1 of Trogon surrucura. Lineage (NCBI taxonomy): Eukaryota > Metazoa > Chordata > Aves > Trogoniformes > Trogonidae > Trogon > Trogon surrucura. The sequence continues at coordinate 87,065,652 of CM036618.1, forward strand.
CTAATCCTCTTTTAGCTTTCAATATTCATTAAATTGATATGGGTCCTAAGCACTGCATCTAGCCAATGCTTATGCAATTAAACCACTGCAGTCTGAAGATGCTTTATAGACAACTGTAATTGCTTCTTGGCTAACAAGCACATTGGAAGGGGTTTCTTTTGGTTTTTTTTGAAAATCAGTGAGGAGATTTTGTGTAAGTCCTGCTCTGGTGGCAGCACGTTACTGTAGGTAATTCAGGATATTGGTGCTTTTACTCCTCAGTTTTATACTTACAGAAATGAACTGTTTGTTCTCCACTTTTTCCAGCATCCTTGAGTATTTTTTTACTGTCAAATTACTTATGTTAAAACCAGTGAATTTCAATCTCATTGATTTATTTTTTATTACTAGCATACAGAAATCTAGAACAGTGCTGCAGAACTTGATAATGTAGTGAGATATTTACTCAGTTTTGTTCCACTTCTAAAAGTATCCATTTTTCCTTTCTGTCCTTTGGCACTGCTTCTACTATGTCTGTAGGGTCTGGCAGGCTATGAACGGATACTATCTTGGTTACTTCGGACAACCTAGGAAATTTGAATTATCAAATATCAGTTGGTTGATTTTACCTTATGATGTTCCTAACTTTCCTACTATAATTAAAGAGGAAAGCACACATATGGAAAAGAAGTCTGAATATCCTCTCATGCTGGACAGTGACAGGTAAGATCTCTTACATTTACATATATATATGATTGGGGGAACAGTTCTGAAAATGTACTTTAAAGCATCTTTCACGTGAAGGTCAGAAAAATGTCCGTATTTCGTATGACTTTTTTAGAAAGATTATTTTTAAAAAATGTCTTTACACAGCATAGATAAATCTCTTAATTGTTATGACTAGGTGACAGTCAGGATTAGGATTTGAATTCATTAATAGTGATGACTAAATAATTGCCTCAGATTTTAGCCTAATTAGAGTCTGTATATTATGTACACTGTTCAGGTTAGCAACCTGTTTCTTTTCCAGTTCCATGAGAGGATGTACTTCTTGAATCACAAAAAAATTTATTGAAAAAGCTTGATGTGAATGGTTTCAACCCAAACCCAAATCCTTCTATAAGAAAATAAATCTAATTTAATCTTTCCATTTAAAAAATTATCTTCTTAAATTTTCTGGGATGTTATGGGTACATCCTGACGTTCGGACATGTGTTCAATAGCAGTGTTGGACCTCTCTACTTCTATGTAGAGTTCTCAAGAAATGGGTTAATTACAAGACAAATCAGAGAGCCTTGGCCCTCTCTCTTAAGTAACATTCTAGTCCTGGAGCTCCCTGGTTCATTAATTAGTGGATTGACCAAATGAACATAAATACTGAAGCAGGAATCTTAGGGGCAACATGCATGGTGCCTTTAGTAACAAAGCAATCCAAACCCGGGAAAATTTACTTTGAAACTTAAAAAGTCACACATGGTAAGGTTTTGCATACCATGTGCATTCTTAGGGTGCTTTTTAACCAAAGCATTTTGGGACAATGGGAAATCTCTAAAGTGCTTTACTGTTACCCTGGTTAGGTTGATATCCTGCTAACACTTACTACTTCATAGAGTTCTTACTAATGTGAGTAGTCCTACTGAAGTCAGAACAATAACTCATCAATACAAAGGAATACTGGGCTGTGTTTGAAGGACTAACCCCTGTAGTCCTTTTGAACAGTCAGCAGCTAGTTTGAAACCTCTGGAATCAAAGATACTATAATTAAGCCAGTTAAACTTGAAAAAAAAATTTCAAAAATGACATGCCAGTGCCAAACTGTGACTTTTCAAGGACTCTTCAAATATTTCAGTAAAGGATAATAGCTACTATACATTTAAGACACATTAAACAGACTATAAACAAATGAGAAGCCTGTTTCAGTCTTACCTTTCTATATAGCTCATGTGCTGCCACCTCAAGAGTAACTTGATTCATCTGCAATAATTGTACCAAACAGTGTAATGAATAGCTAGTCAGCTGTCACCCAAAAGGCTGTGTTTCTTAGGAATGCTAGGCTTTCAGTTTTTACAGGATGCAGAAGCTTCTCGTGGGTTAAGTCAGTTATCTTCATGATGCTACTTATAAGTCACTAAGATAATACTTTAGAATTTCAATTAACAAATCAACTTATAAATGCTATAAACATATATTCACCAAATGTGCCTACACTTGAAAAGGTACAAACCCAGCTGTAGGTGCTTACAGTTTAAACCAGCATCTCAGGTGATCTACTGAAAAATGTCAGCAGGTAGATAGGCCCAACACTCAGGTTCTCTCTGTAGTTTATAATTCCTTAGCTTGTGTGATCTGACTTAATTATTCTGATTTTAAATGAAACTGTTAATCTACACTAAGGGACATTCTAGATCATTTCTACTTGTGATTAACTTTGAAAAACAGATATATGAGCAGAGGAAACCTTTGTTATGGAAATGGCATACAGGAATTGTTGTTGGAATTGACAGAAATACTGAAAAGCCATTATCAGATAGCAAGTCAGCACCCAGCTGTGGTAATTTATATTAATATTTCCAGTCTTCTAAAAATGACACGACAGTATCTGGATTGACAAAGTGTTAGTGAAGTGCGAAGTCCTAATATAAAGTCTATTTTGAAGATATATGGAACAATTCATACTTCAAAATAATTTTATTTTGGAGCCAGCTAAGAACATTGTATTCAGAATTTCCATTTCTGACAAGAGCATCAGATTTTTTTTCTGTCTTGCATGTACAGGCGGACATCACTGACCAGATCACCTTCAGTTTTAGAAAAGCCAGAACACATGGACATAGGTCAGGACTTGAAGTTTTTCAAAGCTCCAGCTTCTCCAAAGGTACCTAATGTATATGACTTTTTTTATGTTGTTCTATGCAACATAAAGGAAATGCAATTGTATTTCTCATTTAGAAATTCACCATAAATAACTCTACATATCCTTCTCATTCAGCGGAAAAGGTAATAAATGCATAAATCTCTGGATTCCATTCTCATTGTTTCACACTTTTAAATTCCAGTTTAGAAAGCAGAACACACCAACTCATTTGTTTGGTTTAACAGCATTTAAAAAAACCTTAGGATTTTCATATGCTCCCATAGAAATCCTAAAGATCTTAAGTTTACTTGAAGGAAGCTTGAAAATACTAGAACAGTGAATCCCTGGTTATACAACAGTTTGAGGGCCGGTTTAGCTCAGTGGGTTGAGCGTGGTGCTTGAAACACCAAAGATCGCGGGTTCAATTCCCATTCGGTTCTCACGTGTTGCCTGACGTAGTCCAGAGGTGGCGTCCCTGCCCATGACAGGGAGGTTGGATTAAAATGATCTCTAAGGTCCCTTCCAGCCCAGGCCATTCTACGATTCTATGATTCTTTCAGAGTTCCCATGAAATCGGAAACCAGAGAGTTCTGAGTTAGTTCAGATAATGTTATGAATGCCTTCTACAAATGGTGGAGCAACACCATCTCTACCTGCCTTACCCTTTGAAAGTCATGGGAACAGATAAAACTTCTCTTGCAGTTGTAGTAGAAAAACAAAAATATACAGATCCTATGGCCACTTGCCAAAAAGCTTCCATTAACACCTTTCTGACCATTCTTCCCCAAAGGTTAGTGGTCAACAGCTAGTGAGAGGTATGAATCTTATAATCCTCTCCTAAAATCTGTGGTACTGCCACAATCTGATATCCTAATGTAGCCAACTAAGGTCCAAACAGGAGTCAGTAAAAGACATTACTCCATGTGACCATGGAGTGTACCTTGGCTGAGAGGATGACAAGGCAAGTGTAACACACCTCTCCACTGTTTATTGCCCCATCTTGCCAGCCAATTCTTCCTTTCTCACATGTCCTTGCTGACTGGGACCCCAAGGATACAAACTCATCTTGTCTGGGTGCCTGACTATTTGAAGCTAGTGGATTATTTGCTGCTAAGCAAAGGTAGTCAAACAGGCAGTTTTGAGAGATTCCATCATCTCACCCCAAGGCAGGAACAAGTTTGTGAGCTTCCTTAAGTCACAGTTATACTAATCACAGGTGCTGCACAGTCTCCAGAGCAGCCTGTGTTTAAATCACAGGGAAACTGATGTTGCTGCTTTTGTGCTCTAGGGAGTATCCACTACAAAGTAATGGTTAGATCTGATGATCTTAAAGGTCTTTTCCATCCAAAATGATTCCATTATTCTGTGATTCTGTGACTTCAGTTTGTACTTCAGACAAGAGGTATACTATTCAGTGGCTGTGTAAATACCTAGAATATATGATTAGCTCACCATAATTTAGTTGTCTTTCTGAAATGGGTAAAACTTAGTAATTAATGCACGTGTGTAATGCTTAGAATTGACAGACAGACAATGGAAGAGATTCCTTCATGAATGTTTCGCATTGTTGAAGATCTGATATCTCTTAAACTGTTACTATTGCAGCACACTTAGTAATGTATTAGTAAGAGCATAAAAATGTAAGTAGGAATGTCTGTATAGTGTACCATTTCAAATTAAACTAGTTTTAAAATTTGACAGAAACTAGAGTTCTCTGCAGTATTTCAAGCTATAGGTACTTTTTAAAAAAAAAATTGTTTGGAGGACCATAAATTGGCTGCCTGGGGTCAAATCACAGCTATATCATGTAAAGACAGTTTAATTTCCTGCCCTGTCCATAAGTATAATACTTAGGTAAGTCTCAGGATTCAAGTGAGTGTGGATGAACTGTCAAGGTACCCAGAGAACGATTCCTGTATTGACCCTTTCCAAGGTGTTAATAGGTGAGAAAACTAAGTGTTTAAAACTAGGTTTAACTTAGGTGATAAAAAGAATTCTGCTGTTAACTGTCTTGATTTTGTATCCCTTAGGAAGCTGGAATTTTCCTGATTATGCATTTTCTATAGCAGAGTGATCCTCTCCTAATTTAAAAAAAAAAAAGAAGTTCAAGGCAGCCTTTAACATGGAACAAAGAAAATCTGTGCATAAACAATAATCTCTCCACATAGTTACAATATACATTTCTTTGGGGAATATGTTACTATGCAATTCAATAACAGTAGTAATGTCTTCGTTACCTTTTGTCTTCAGTTAGTAATGTACTGATTTTGGCTTCCCTTGGTCAGATGCACAGACAATCGTTGGAAAAATTTGAGTCTGAAAACAGAGAGACTGGTGTGGTATTTGGATGTCTTTCTATATATGAGGTAAGCACTGCATTTTGTGATGGCATCCATAGAGCAGAAGCCATTAGCACTAGTGAATTATTACAATCACATACTCTGAGATTCAATTGTTAACTGTCTGCTTCTCAATTTTTCAACATGGTTTATATTACTACCTATCCAACTCCATTCTCCATTTGGTGAAAGCTTGAAAAGCCAATTGAAGAGAATGTGCTGCAAAGTGAGTATACCAGACATTTACTTCTCCTGTTCAACCTCATGTCATAAACTTTTTCCTCAGACTCAACTCTTTTAGCCAGCCCAAAAACTATTGATTTTTATCTGCACAAAGCTTTGGCTATTCTGAGTTAATACTGTTTTATGGGTACTATTGATTTGATTTACTGCAAGCTGTCTAGCAAGTCTTCCTAGGTTTTTCCGTCTATGAAAAAAGACCAGAATGTCCACAGCCTTGTCTATCCCACACGGGATCGCCTCTAGCAGAGCTGTTGATTTCTTTCTATAGAGGATACCTAGAGAACTAGCTTGGATGAGACTCATAACATCTAGATGGCTCATTAGGTGGGATGAGTAGGGTGCTCTGCATTCAAATATGTGTGACTTTAATGCCTGTGCATGTAGCATTACAGAGTATCTCAGTAAACAGAACACTCAGGAGCGTATGGCACATAGGCTATTCTTCTGACCATTAATGTGCCTTGGAAGTCTATATTTTGTTTTCTTCCAGAAGAAGAAAAATAAAATACAGGGTATCTTGTGCCTTGGCAAGTTAGGGGCAATTACACTGAAGCCAATGGCATGGCAATGGATTTACAGTAAAATAGTATCAGACTTTCTGTGAGCTCATGCACAAGTAATTTTTTACCTGTGATGTTACAAAATGCTATCAAAGTCATCTGTTGACCTTAATATATTAATTAGTTCTTGAAATTTTGTTATTTATTTTTTAAAGGCCTTCAGTGGAACAAAGCTGAGATATCCAGTCCTACTGGCCAGACAATGAAGACAGGTTTCAGCAGAGAATAGGGTCAAGACAAATAAACATAGCATCCAATTTCAGGAAATATTTCATATTTTTTTCTCCATTTTTTTCTATTCTATTTAAATCCATTTCATTATTGAGCACATAGAAATCAAATCTTTACTTCTATTCCAGCCCTTCATGCAGAGAAGAAATCCTAAAGCCAGTGCATAATAATAACAAGATACTCACGGAAAAGAAGAACCTTACTGTGATTAACTGCTTAAAGATTCAGAGCCATAAATCTGCAAAAATTCTTCTTTTGCTAGCCATACAGACTTCTCCAAAGAACAAGAATTTTTTTTCCAGAAGTACTACTCTAACCCTTCTCTCATGTCTCGGGAGCTTTGGTGTCCATGGATAAGCCAAGAGTTGATGAGGCATTCCATAGGTAGCACACATATGCCACAGTATCCTAGTCAAATGCCTTCTTCCAGAAACATTTAGATTTCTTTGTTAATCATGCAGAGATAAGACAGAAGGAATATTTAGAAAATAATGTGGCCTTCCAGTATCTCAAGGGGGCCTAAAAGAAAGCTAGTGAGGGGCTGTTTAGGATGTCAAATAGTGATAGGACTAGGGGGAATGGATTAAAGCTGGAGATGGATCCGTTCAGATTGGACATTAGGAAGGAGTTCTTCACCATGAGGGTGGTGAGACACTGGAACAGGTTGCCCAGAGAGGTGGTGGAAGCCCCATCCCTGGAAGTTCACAAGGCCAGGCTGGATGGGGCTCTGAGCAGCCTCATCTAGTGGGGGATGTCCCTGCCCATGGCGGAGGGGTTGGAACTAGATGATCTTTAAGGTCCCTTCCAACCCTGACAATTCTATGATTCTATGTTAATGGAAAGTCTTAAACTATTCCCCTCTGGGATGTGCTAAAACCTACTTAACATCTTCCCTATTTTTAGGATTGGACCCTGACTGAATCCTTAATGTAAAACTGAACCTTTGGGTAGCACTGGAGGAGAACTGGCAAACACTGGAAACTGATGTACTCACCAACATTTAAGAAATCAATACATAGGTTTGTTCCTTCTTCTGCGGCACAGTAATGTCAGAAGGCTTTGCTCTTCTTATGCTTTATTCTCTATTTTAATTTAAATAGGAAATCCAAATCTTTAACTAGCACAGGTAATAATAGTATCATATTGAACAGCACCTTTCATCCTGTCCTGCATAATGAGCTGCCATTCTGCTTGGGAAAGCACATGGCAAAAGGGGAAGGGATCTTTGGTTTATGTAAAAAGCATTGCTGTTGAAATAACGGAGAGCCCATTCAACATCTAAGAATTCATTATGGCCCCAAGACAAAGATCTTAACCAGGACCAGTGTAGTATACATTATGTAAAAGAAAACACTTGTGCCTGAGATCTCAGATTAGACATCTGTTTCCTTAGGGAAGATGCTGCAGGAACTTCAGTCATCAGGAGTGGATTGGTTATACACTCTGACAGAAAGCCACATGAATTTTACTGCCAAAGGAGATGGGCTGTATCATCCAGTCTAACCTTTTGGGTGACAGAAGGCAGAGAAACCATTACGAGTATCTTCTGTGTCCAAATGCCTGTTTGTGTTACAATTCTGGTTTCCAGTTGAAGGGTGCATCCTAGGGTTCTTAATGTACATTTGCTGCCAGTTATTCTCCATGTCAAAACCACAGGTTTCCTTGCTGCTCCAAATTTGTCCAGTTTGGAGTTTTATATATTGGATATTATGCTGACTTTTTTCACCAGATTAAGCTTCATTGACCATCAAAAATCCTTTCCAGAGGTTATTCTTTTTAATCGAAGTCTCCTCTCCGTGATGCAGTCAACTTGCCTGAGCTGAGAGTAAGGAGCAGGCTGGGCATTTTAGCTGATGGGCAGCGCTCTGCAACTTCAGGAGCCAGCTCAGGTCCGAACTAATAGTCGCACTGAAATAACAAGCTCTGTCAGCTCTGCACAAGTCTGACTCCAGTATCCCTGCAGGTGCTCCCCAGGGCCTCTGGTTCTGTTCCCCACACAAATCCCCTATGAAACAGAAACTCAGGAGAGTGTGATACAGAAAAACTACTTCTCATGCTCTGTAAGATGCTCTGAAAGTAGAAGCAAAACAAAAATGATGCTCTCCTCTACCCAGGTTCTATCAGCCTCCCAATTACTCTTGACAGCAAAGTTACTTGTAATTTGAGTTTTGTGAATCTCACTGCAAGGAAGATTTCTGTACCCTTTTATTTTTTTAGATCACAGTAGTTGTCTTTTTTTTAAGTGCTGCCTCCGAACTCTATTTTATACTCACAATCTTATAAGCATTAGATAATGCAACAGAGTTAATATGCCCTGCTCGTTCTGCCTGTTAGTTCCTTGCTTATGCTTTCAAAGAGCATGTTCATCCTCTAAGCCAGAAGAGTATGTGCTCAGCTCATATTCAATTAATTATCTGTCATGATTCCCTGAATTCTTCCTGGCATTTCAGCATTCCAGGACAGTGTCACAACATGGCACAGGTCGCAGAAAACATATTCTATCATCCTTTGTATGGCTAAAGGTACAAATCTTTGCCAAGTGTGTCACTTTAGTGAATATAGGGTAATCCATGTAACTAGTATCATTATTGCCTACTATTCTGAGGGAAACAGTGGGTTTTCTATATTACTGGTGATGGATAGTGTTCAATCTGCTGTCCTTCTTGGTTTTCAGCTCCCTTTGGTTTTCCTTATTAATTGCTTGTGTTTTGCAAGAGTTGATCTGTGCTCACATCTATTAATACCACTATACTTTCCACTCTGCAGACGAGCTCATCCATAATATGGTACTATTCTCAGTAAAAAAAAAAAAAAAAGTGTTTAACCCTATGCTCAATGGACCAGCTCTCAGAAGGGAACCATCCTATAAGGAAAACTGTCAAAAAAGCATGTATGTGTTGTCTTTAGCAGCCTTCTGTCCGGTTACTGCCTTGCTGTTGTGCTATTTAAACTGTGACAAAATCACAGTGCTATAATGTTCTCAGACATTTTTTCCATAATTCATTAAATTAACAAAACCTGAAGTAGTTCAGACTGCATGTCTTTGCTCAGCATTACTGTTTACTGTTTCAACTCCTAGGGCTTTATAAACACCAAATGGAAACAGGTCCTGGCCCCAAACATTTTACACAATGATACTATCCCCTTGTCTTTCTTAAGTGTCACAAGAAAAGCAGAGACACTTCATTTTGTCGAACAGATCAACTACTAAGGCACTGCACTGAATTAATGAGATGAAGAATAGTTTTTTATTATGTGCTAGAGAACAGAGGATGCTACTGGAACAAACTTAAGCACAGGAAAGCATATCAGGTAAATGATACTTCCAAATATACCCACTCATCTTCAAGCAGTATTTTCAGTGCTGGATCTAGTACAAAGCTGTGTTTTAACAGACTTGTTGGTATTGGCTGTGAATTTTCTCTATGTCGATGTCTCTGTATTCCTTTGCAGGTTAGTTTCTTTCCACCAGCATCCACAGTTGTATTGCAGGCTTAAATGTTCCACATGTATTGGTTGTTCTATTGTTACAGATCATTACTGCGTTATTGAAAGGTATCTTAACAAGACAGCCTCTTTTCAGCATGGCAGAAATTCATGGTTGTGCTGGCTGCAGTAGTTAGTTTGCCAGAATTTCATTACAGCCCTTGCTAGTGCTTTACAAAATCTGGGACGTTCTTCAGCTGCCCTCACCCACTGAGGTAGTTCAAGCTGAATTGCATCGATGGTTCCAGAACTACGGGAACCAAAAGTCTTTGTTATGTATCCACCACTATAATAGCTCCCATTATTTGGGCTCGGATTGGATGGAGAAGGCACACAAACATAACTGTTATTTTGTTCTTCGATATATTTACCCAAACTTCTGTTCCCTGCAACCAAAGTTTCAGAAGACACATTGACTAGCTGACTGGCCAGATGGCTAATTGAAGAAGATGATGCTGAAAAGATGCCTGAGTTAAGGGAAGTTTTTGAAAGTGTGTAGCCTAGTTCTATCCACTGTTCAGGGTGTGCTTGTCCATGGATATCCAGAATCAGGCCCCCTGTCATCTGCGATTTTGCAGTGGTCAAAAATCCCATATACTCCTCCCAGGCCTCTTCTGCTTGGGGAATTCCAAAGGAGGCTTCTTCCTTTTCCCTGTTAGCATCCATCTTGAACCTCTGTAGGTGGTTTATGATGATATGTGGGACGAAGCCATCAGTTATTTTGTTGATTTCTTCAGCAAGAGCCTCAGTCACTTCTATCGTGTACCTGTCTTTGTTGGTAGACACTTTGCATTTCTTATAATTTTGAATACTTCCAGGAGGACACTCACGTGAGAAAATACAAGAGGACATCTTTGCATCCCAACAGCCAACCTCTCGGTCAGGGATGTCTTTGGGTTCCATTGACCCACCGTGTGGGACAGAGAGAATCAGGTTCATGTTGCCCACTTGATATTCTGTGAAATGTTTATGACCAAATATAACCTCTTTGGTGCCACTGGTTTTTAAAAGCAAATATAAAATGGAAAGGAGGAAAAGATACATGTTCTTCATTTGCTGCTGGAAGACTGAGCAATATGGAATAGATCAGTACCTACGTAAAAGCAAAAGACAGGTTTTAGCTTGCTTACAACTGGGAACACGAGACACTGTTCAGCTGCTGCTGGAATAATTAGTTACTGATTAACCTATTTTAATTTTATTCCATGTAACACAAAGAAGAGTACTTATAAAAGAAATAAAAATGAACAGGGAACTTAATGTGTCTAGATGTCACTGATGCAGCGTTTCCAAAAGACAGGATTATCCCAGAATAACAGGGCAAGGGAAATTATATGCTACTGGGCTTCCTTCATTACCCCAGAAAGCAAATATTATCTGATCATCCTATCTGATTCCAGAGAATCACTAGATACCAGCAAAATATCTGAAATAATATTTCCCCACCAAAGCCTCCCTTTTTTTCACTTCTGAAATTTAAGAAAATGCTAACAAAATTTGACAGAACATCTGCATCTCATTGACCTATGTGAAATATCTATCTGTTATCCACACGGTTACAGAAACTAGAGGCTATGTCAGCTCAGACCAGCATTGGGCTTGTCTGAAACAAGCGGACTGATAAAAATTGAGTGTTGCCAAGCTCTAAGTAATTATGCTTCAGGCTGTTAATTTGAAGCATTATAGATAGGTACCAGTGCACACGTTAAGGAGTGACTATTCTCTTTAGTTTTCAAGTCTCCATTCTCTTTAAGGGAGATAAGATATTTTTAAGTCCTCCTTAATTCTACCATTTTTTTGAAAGCTGCAACTCAGCAAGATGCTGACAGTGCTTTCTGGTTTGAAAGCATTGCATCTCTAGAAAGATCCAAATCATGAGTGTAACTGTGTTGGACAGATGCGAAGCGAATGAATAAAGTCAGTGAAGAGCAGAATAGAAAAGGATACTTTTCATTTCCATTAATTAAAACCCCCTCAGTATAGGCCAGATGAGATGTATGTAAACAGATGCATTTGCAGATGAGGCAGGCTACTCTGTTGTCTCTCCTGCCCCTGCTATTACATCACCTACAGAAAGACAGAGGATGAGAGGAGCAGACAAGGGAGAAAGAGGATGCACAAGAATCTGTTCAGAACATCTGGCCTGAGAGCATGTATGAGAGCAGCCAATAATACTGAGAGGGCAAGGTGCAGTATGGAAGTGCCCTCCCATCAGCTGCCTACTCTTAAGAAAAGGAGAGGGAAATTTCAACCAAAAAAATGCAGCAAAATATTCTTTTCCTGCTATGAGGGAATCCTTCTGGCTTTTTAGAGACAACCTCTGCTGCCCACTGAGCTAGTCCACACTGAGGAGCCTGTACACGAAAAATATCTTTCTTCTTTCTGGGCTGAAAGTCCTGTAAAAGTCTGTAAACTGGAACCAGATCCCAGAGAATCTAATCCACAGTTTTCCTGCACAGCATGATTAACAGCTCTTTTAGTTTCCTTTTAAACTATCAGTTAACAGGTCCTTTTACTTAAGCTACTGGCTTAAACTTTTATCCAAGTCCTTGTAGAGTTCCCACTTCCCTAGATTTCACTGATATACAGTCCCTCAACTGCTTGCATTACCAGAAATGTTGGGGAAAAAAAAAAGAGTATTTTAAAGCATTACTCAAAATCCCTTTTTCTCAGAAAAATAGACTGCACATACTGAGTGTGTAAGTTTAGGAATAGCTTACCTCAGGGGCAGTGGGGCACAACACCAGCTCCCAGGTGCTGCTCACCTGCCTTAGAAGGACTCAGGTTCCTTTCGCCTCAGGCTGTCACCTTAAATACGATGACACAGCTGTTTCTTTCCCACCACCTGCCAAGCTGTTTGTTGTCATCTGCAGTAGTTTGCTTGTCTTTTTGCAATTTCTTGTTAATGATTGAATCAAGTTGTTAAGACAGCTAGATCATGCCTTAAAGATATATGGAAAGAAAGCCCTGTACGATTTACGATATGAAGGGGGATGGGGTTATAGCTGGGATTGCAGCGGGGCAGTGCTCTAGAAATTATGAGGACCGGGTGGCCTTCCATCCCCCTAGGGTGAGATCAGTGTGCTCAGCTTGCTCCCTGAAATGCTTATACACCAATGCACGCAGCATGGGGAATAAGCAGGAGGAGCTAGAAACCTGGGTTCGGGCAGGAGATTATGATCTGGTGGCAATTACAGAGACATGGTGGGACAGCTCACATGACTGGAATGTGGTCATGGGTGGCTATGTCCTTTTCAGGAAAGACAGGCCAGCCAGGCGAGGTGGTGGAGTCGCTCTTTACGTGAAAGAGCAACTACAATGTCTTGAATACCATCCAGGCATGGATGAGGAGCAAGTTGAGAGTGTATGGGTTAGAATTAAGGGGCAGGCTGTCAGGAGAGATACTGTTGTGGGTGTCTATTACAGGCCACCAGATCAGGGCGAGGAAGTTGATGAGGCCTTCTACAGGCAGCTGAGAGCGGTCTCACAATCACAGGCCCTGGTTGTCCTGGGGGATTTTAACTTCCCTGATATTTGCTGGAAGGACAACTCAGCCAGCCAGCCACAGTCCAGGAGGTTCCTCCAGTGCATCGATGATAATTTTCTGATGCAAATGGTGGAGGAGCCGACTAGGAGAGGAGCACTGCTGGACCTCATCCTCGCTAACAAGGAGGATCTGGTTGAAGCAGTAAAGGTTGAGGGCTGCCTTGGCTGCAGTGACCATGAAATGGTGGAGTTCAGGATCTCATGTAGCAGAAACAAAATAGCAAGCAGAATTGCAACCCTGGACTTTGCCAAGGCAAACTTTGGATTTTTCAAGCAATTACTAGAGAAAATCCCATGGGCAAGGCTGTTTGAAGGTAAAGGGGCCCAAGACAGTTGGTTAGCGTTCAGGGACTGCTTCTACCGTGCTCAAGATCAGAGCATCCCGACACGTAGGAAGTCAAGGAAGGGAGCCAGGAGACCTGCATGGCTAAACAGGGATCTGCTGGGTAAGCTCAAGGGCAAGAGGAGAATTTACAGATCTTGGAAGGCAGGGCTGGCCACTTGGGAAGAATATAAGGCTGTTGTCCGAGGGTGTAGGGAGGCAACTAGGAAAGCAAAGGCCTCCCTAGAATTGAACCTGGCGAGAGGGGTCAAGGACAACAGGAAGAGCTTTTTCAAATACGTGGCAGATAAAACTAACACCAGAGGCAATGTAGGCCCACTGATGAATGAGGTGGGTGCCTTGGTGACAGATGATACAGAGAAGGCAGAGTTACTGAATGCCTTCTTTGCCTCTGTCTACTCTGCCGGAGGCTGTCCTGAGGAGCCCCGTTCCCCTGAGGCCCCAGAGGAAGTCAGGGCAGTGGAGGAGTATGCTTTAGTCGATGAGGACTGGGTTAGGGACCAATTAAGCAATCTGGACATCCATAAATCCATGGGTCCAGACGGGATGCATCCACGGGTGCTGAGGGAGCTGGCTGATGTCATTGCTAGACCACTCTCCATCATCTTTGCCAAGTCTTGTGAGACGGGAGAGGTGCCTTAGGACTGGAGGGAAGCAAATGTCACTCCAGTCTTCAAAAAGGGCAAGAAGGAGGACCCGGGTAACTATAGACCAGTCAGCCTCACCTCCATCCCTGGGAAAGTGATGGAACGTCTTATCCTTGGTGCCATCTCAAGGCATATCAGGGATAAGAGGGTCATTAGAGACAGTCAACATGGCTTCACCAAAGGGAAGTCGTGCTTGACTAACCTCATAGCCTTTTATGAGGCTATAACAAGGTGGATAGATGATGGCAGAGCGGTGGATGTGGTCTACCTTGACTTCAGTAAAGCATTTGACACAGTCTCCCACAGCATCCTTGCTGCTAAACTGCAGAAGTGTGGTCTAGACTCTCGGGTAGTGAGGTGGACTGTGAACTGGCTGAGGGGAAGAAGCCAAAGAGTTTTGGTCAATGGGGCAGAGTCTGGTTGGAGGCCTGTATCCAGTGGAGTGCCTCAAGGGTCGGTACTGGGACCAGTATTATTCAATATATTCATCGATGACTTGGATGAGGGACTAGAGAGTACTATCAGCAAATTTGCTGATGACACCAAGCTGGGAGGAGTGGCTGACACGCCAGAAGGCTGTGCTGCCATCCAGCGAGACCTGGACAGGCTGGAGGGTTGGGCGGGGAAAAATTTAATGAAATATAACAAGGGTAAATGTAGAGTCTTGCATCTGGGTAGGAACAACCCCAGGTTCCAGTATAAGTTGGGGAATGACTTATTAGAGAGTAGTGTAGGGGAAAGGGACCTGGGAGTCTTGGTGGACAGCAGGATGACCATGAGCCAGCACTGTGCCCTTGTGGCCAGGAAGGCCAATGGCATCCTGGGGTGTATTAGAAGGGGGGTGGTTAGTAGGTCGAGAGAGGTTCTCCTTCCCCTCTACTCTGCCCTGGTGAGACCCCATCTGGAATACTGTGTCCAGTTCTGGGCCCCTCAGTTCAAGAAAGACAGGGAACTGCTGGAGAGAGTCCAGCACAGGGCAACTAGGATGATTAAGGCAGTGGAGCATCTCCCTTATGAGAAAAGACTGAGGGAGCTGGGGCTCTTTAGTTTGGAGAAGAGGAGGCTGAGGGGTGACCTCATTAATGTTTACAAATATATCAAGGGTGAGTGTCACGAGGATGGAGCCAGGCTCTTCTCGGTGACAACCACTGATAGGACAAGGGGTAATGGGCTGAAACTGGAACATAAGAGGTTCCGCTTAAACTCGAGAAGAAACTTCTTCTCAGTGAGGGTGACGGAGCCCTGGAACAGGCTGCCCAGAGAGGTTGTGGAGTCTCCTTCTCTGGAGACATTCAAGACCTGCCTGGACACGTTCCTGTGTGGCATAGTCTAGGCATTCCTGCTCTGGCAGGGGGATTGGACTTGATGATCTTTCGAGGTCCCTTCCAATCCCTAACATTCTATGATTCTATGATTCTATGATTCTATGATTCCCAAACTGGAAGAAAGCCTCTCCAGCACAGTTCAAGCTCTGGGGAGACTTCGAGAGTGTGGAGGAACTTCATCACCCCAGACTGGTTTAAAGAGTTTTCTGGACAACTATACAGGGCTTGCAGAGGAAATATGTTTAGTCACAGGCTAGAGCCGCTGTTCTGAACTTCATCATAGCAAAACACTTTTCCAAAGGATTTTAACTCAAAGGGACGGTGCTCAGAGAAGCACAGAACCACATGTAGCTAGGAGGAATATGCTAGAAAATTTACCTGTTTGCCTTCTTCAGCACAGAGGTGATGTCCACACGCATAAAGAACAAAATAACAGTAGCAGGCTTCAAGTTCAACAGAACAAATCGTAGGTAAACTTGGTTTATTGTGAGGTTAAAAACAAAAAAAAAAGTCCACAGTATTTTAAACTGGTAGTAATCACTGTAGTACTAGTTTGAAGATTTACCTATAAAGAATGGAAGAGAGAGTTGTTCCTGCCTCTGCACGTTCAAAATCGAAACTAAACTGACCATGCACTCGGCTTCAGCTGGGGCTCCCTCTGTCCCAGAGGTCCCCAGAGGCCAGCCTGAGTCATGCAGCTTACATGGCACAGAGGCTTCGTCTGCACGTGGATGTATCATTTCACAACAAAGGATCACAAAAAGGAAAAAAAATATGCACTAGTATACCAGAAGCTTAGCATGCTTTTGTTCTCTGTGCTATCACATTTTTCCAGACCTCAAAATCACTTGCCACAAGCAGCAGAACTACACCAAAGGCAAGATCAGAGTAGTTAATATAATCAGTCAAGGTGGAAAAACTGGTAATACAGAGGGTTTTGAGGTTTAATGGCAAAGATGAGTGCCCTAATTCTGGTTTTGGGGTCTTCTGGAGGAAGATTTGGGATTGTACTACAAATAACACTCCTCCTTGGTTTAATTCTCCTACACATCCCTACCCTAGCACTGATAAACCTTTGATAAGTATCAGGACTGCCAAGGAAGATTTCAAAGCATTAGTGCTTTATACAAATGTTGTGTCCATATACTCTTAACCACAGGAAGACACTGTTCCTTATGGGTATTCAAAAATAATGCAGTCAGTGCTAAGTGATTAGATAAACATTTAAAGTTTAAGAGAGACAGTCGGTGACTGGATGTTATATTTGTGGCTCATACATTGGATGGGAAGAGACTCTGTCTTTTAGGGTAGGGAGCACAATTGGAGGATTCAAGACAGGAGCCTCCTACCTGCTCCCTTCCTTCAGCCATTACTGATTTGGAAGCAGAGGCTGTAAGAAATTCCAGAAAGAGGCTGATTAGTGCTGGGGGGGAAAAATCTAAATACACCATCGTCCTGCAAAATGGATTGGAGAGCATTTCATTTTCAATACCTTTCAAATGTCTGCATTCTGTTTTCAGTTGGATTAAATGATCTCTAAGGTCCCTTCCAGCCTAGGCCATTCTATGATTCTATGATTCTAATGTCCTGTATGAAAACTAATACTGAGGCAAGCAGAAGGGATGAGGACCTGAGAAAGATATCAGCTTTCTTCTCCTTTTGTGGCAAAATGGCTGAAAGCAGAGGAGCAGTAGAGACACAGATGAGAGAGCGCTTTCTGGGACTGCATTACAGCTGTGCTGTTACGCAGTGACTAGCAACTAAAAAGGGTTGTCACTTCTTCCTAAGGAGAAATCTCCAGAATGAGTCTGTCCCTGGTACTACAGCAATTTAAACATTTTTGTTTAAATTATACACTTTTTCAGAGTCTTTGAAATAAAAACAAGTGGATGGCTTTCCTCCCAGACACTGATACATCCAGGTGTTTTCACAATGAGCATCAGTAGGAGACTTCCTGTGGGTTCTTCTTCTTGTAGCTGAGAATTACTGCTTGGGCACTCAGAGCAAACTCTGGTAGGATGGGAGGGGATCACACAAATTATGCCTCCACCCATTTCCACAGGATTGCTCATGAGCAACTTGTTTTTGCTATTCACTGGCAACACGTGAATTAGTGTTCCTTTGCCTTCACTGGACACTGCTTTTTTCAGTGAAGGTCAGATGACCTTGGCACCTGCAGCCAAGCATGCTATTGACAGATATCCATTTCAAATATCATTTAAATGGAGTTGAGCTCAATGAACTTCACAAGGTATTACTTGGCAGAGCTGTGTTCCCTTCACAACCACATTGTCATGAAGAAGCTGATGGGCACAGACCTTACCAAAGCAGTAAGGTCTTGCACAGGCAAGGAATGCCAGAACCACCCTCACAGATCTCTTCCCTGGAAAATTAATCCAAGAACTGTGTTCACCCAGCAGTGAACAGATAAGAACTGTGATCAGCCTAATGAGGTTAACTGCAGGAAATTAATATGGCTTTTCTTCTGTTCTCTTCTGTACTTGTCAGGGGCTGAAGCCTGTGAATAGCATTAACAGCTTAAAAGAATAAGTTGGTGAGATACCACTCACATAAATCATGCTCTTGACCTGGCCCAACTGAAGCATATGGCAGTTGCAATATTAACTGGACAATCCACATTTTTAATGACTGTTCTAGCATTATTGATACAATATTTTCCTTAAAATGAGGAGATTTAAAAATGTTTTCTCTGCATAGAGAGGATAAAATTAATTTTGCTTTACCTTGGCTGTGTAAAGGTTAGTTGTCTACATCAGACCTAGTGATCTCATTTCCTCTCTATAGTCAGTGTTGAGGAAGAAGTTACAGAGGTACTTCAGCACAGTTATCTTGGGCACCTATCTTACATTTCCATTAGAGGTCAACAGGGCTATACTCTATATAGCTCTTCTTTTTTATTACATGATGTAAAATAATTGTAGAGGAAACAAAATGTTTCTGCCACACTTTCTCTCTCCAGGTCTATTTGAATTGTATTCTGCCAGTCACTGTTTCAAAATTGCCCAAGGAAATTAAAATCTTTGACATAATAGTAATTCCCAGTCTTAGCAAATTCTCTAGATACACAATGTACTTGTGAAACGAAAGGATTGTATATATTATTGTAAGTCAGTCTTGAAACCCTCATTAATGTTTACAAATATATCAACGGTGAGTGTCACGAGGATGGAGCCAGGCTCTTCTCGGTGACAACCACTGATAGGACAAGGGGTGATGGGCTGAAACTGGAATATAAGAGGTTCTGCTTAAACTCGAGAAGAAACTTCTTCTCAGTGAGGGTGACGGAGCCCTGGAACAGGCTGCCCAGAGAGGCTGTGGAGTCTCCTTCTCTGGAGACATTCAAGACCTGCCTGGACACGTTCCTGTGTGGCATAGTCTAGGCATTCCTGCTCTGGCGGGGGGATTGGACTTGATGATCTTTCGAGGTCCCTTCCAATTCCTAACATTCTATGATTCTATGATTCTATGATTCTATGAAACTAAACGCAGTACTACTTCCAGTTTCATATGGTATCTATGGAGAATAAAACTCCATTACTACAGTATTCTTTAAAGGAATAACTCACTAAAGTATTATCATCTGACTACTTCCTTCAAAGAAACATCATTGAGCTTAAAGACGAGTATCTTTATAGAAGTATAGAACTCGTATTACTTTTATAGAAGTTATGAGATGTAATGAAGGTGGGTAATAGATCATCAGGCTGAAGACATTTGCAATGAACTGAATGTTAATGCACATCATGCATGATCTTCATCTCCGGGACATCCACCCACTCAGATTAAGAAATCAAAGAGGAAAATCTGAGCTGGGCAAGAGTTGTGTGGTTCTGGCTTCCTTCAGTGCAAGTTCCCTGGTTCCAGTGCTTCTGACTCTGAGGTTCACCTTATGTCTATTTTTAATGTAATCTACAGAAAATAGTCAAAAGTAGACTTAATTGAATTGCACATGACATTTTGAATTATATGGATATATTATATTGCCTACCCTGATTATTGTTCTTCCCATGAACACAGCAGTTTGAGGAAAAAGAAATGTCAGAATTGATATAAGAACATATTCATAAGAGAAGTGGTCCTAATCCAAACAGAATTCTAATTGCAATTGAATTTGAAACTCCTGAAGCATGTCAAATCATGGAGTGCAAAAAGAATCAGTAAAGAGAAATTTAATCAATATTTTCAGCTTTAGGACATGTTACGCTGTCACTGTGGCCAAATTATTTCTATGGATTTCTCTGTGCACACGTTCTGAAGAAGTTATAATTCAGATGTGCTCTTTTCAAAATGCATTGAATTTAAGCTTTGCTGCCTGCTGTCTGGAAACACTGCTTCCCTGCCCTGCTGTGTCATCTGTGTAACAGAGTCAAAGTATTAAAAGAACTATACAGACTTCAAAATGACAAGCAGAAAAACAAACTGTTACCTAGTAGATATCAGCTTAGATTTATTCCTCATTGCAAATTTTAATTTAAACAAGCGTACCTTTATGTTTACTTGCAAGAAAAAGAAGCTTTATTACATATTTCAAGCCCCAAACTCATGCACTGTTGATTGTTTTACTTCAGATAATCCATTTTTCACTTATAACCTGAAATCTTTGTAGTACTAACATCTCAGATGGCTTGTGTTGCAGCTAATGTGTCTTGCACTGGCCCTGATGTGAGCAATGTCCTGTGTTCTGTGTGCAGCCCGCTGCTAGAGGGCTGTTTTCTTCATTTCCACATCTGGCTGAGCCTTCTCGAGTGAGAGCAGGTTTTCATCAGGACACATCAGACATGTCACACAAGGATAAGCCCAGCTGATAATTCCTACCTGTGTAGGAAACACAAGGGTTAAAAAAAAAAAAAGAAAAAAAGCTTTTCAAGGTGCTCTGAAGTGAGTTTATGCTATTGCATTTAGACTAGTTATCTAGTTATTGCACCCATACAATATTCATTTATTTATGCTATTTATGGCATTTATGGTATTCCTTGAGGCCTGGAGGGACATGTACAATCACATTGCTCAGGAATGGAAAGCTTTATACAGAGAAGTAAGTCACTTCCTATTTGCAGTCACAAATGCACAAAATATTCGAACTCCCCAAAATTTCAAAGTACTACGTTTAATTCCTCTTCATCTCTATCACTTTTCCTCTGTTCCAAGATGGTATCATGATTTCTCAAACTCTCTTCACAGAGACAGACATATATCGTAATGAGGATTCCATCACCAGCTTCAAAGCTCTTCAGTAAGAGCAGCTTTCTTTTTTAATTTCAGAAAAATCTGTACATAAAAACACCTACTCCAGTGCAGTGGTGATTTTTATTCTGGAGTGTCAGCAAGACTTCTGGTCCAGCAATCTCATTACTTGCAGCTGGAAGCATGTACACACCCTTTCATTTGTTCTACTGTTATCTCAGTGCTAGCTCAGCAAATAAAGCAAACAGACAGGTTTTTATGTGTGGATAGAAAATTTGCATAATTCAGTACTGCGTGCGTCGTCTCTCGTTTGTTGTAATTACCTCCCCATTCTTTACTGAGTTTCTAGACTGCATTTATCCTCCTTAGCAGTATATGAAGACATATTTCCTGAAGACAAGAAACATCAGTAGCAGGATCAATCTGAGACTGTTCTAGGTTCCAGCACGTGTGTTGCCAGCAGGGAGAAATTAAGGTTTGCACTGTAGAGTGCCTTGTCCTGGTCTGTGGTATGTGCAGACCTCATGTTGGCTATGACACTGTGGTATGCTGTGTTTAATGTGTCAAATAGGCACAATGAGACTGTGCAACAGATGGTTAAATAGGAGCTCAATCCCATGCACAAGACATCCCAAAACATTAACTAGTACTGCAGGGAAAAAAAAAGTATGCGTTTTTGTGTGTAACTGGACTATTCTTGTAAAACTCCCTTGTGCATCACTTCAAATTTCAGTATGTGATATGAACGTTCAGGGTGTTTTAAAATGAAAGCAATTATAGTAGTATGTAAACACAGATTTGAGATTCTAACTTTGACCATTGATTCTTACATTAACCCTGGGGTTTCACTGCTGTAACATCTGTGCCGTACCTCTTCCTTTGCAGTCAGGGACCTGCTTCAACTACCTCCCTCCTCACTCACTGGGTTAGCTACAGTCCTTTGTCCTGCCAACATTCTGTGGTGCCTGTTGATTACAGCGTACCTGACATTTCTAATTTTCATGTTCAATGTCGCTGTCCATGTGCTATCTTCAACTGCATGTCATGGACCCTTTGCTGTAACTGAGAGGATCTGGAGCAATCACTGCGAAGAATATTGCCAGAAATGGGTCATTCAGTGCAACTTCATCTCAGAATGACTCATTTTGAATACAGGTTACAGTAACAGTATGAACTGATGGTTATTGTATTTAAGTTTATATTTATTTACTGCATTTAAGTTTATATTTATTTAAGTATATAGAGGGAATGGATTGAAGCTAGAGGCAGATCGGTTCAGATTGGACGTTAGGAATAAGTTCTTCACCATGAGGGTGGTGAGACACTGGCACAGGTTGCCCGGAGAGGTGGTGGAAGCCCCATCCCTGGAAGTTCACAAGGCCAGGCTGGATGGGGCTCTGAGCAGCCTGATCTAGTGGGGGATTTCCCTGCCCATGGAGGGGGTTGGAACGAGATGGTCTTTAAAGTCCTTTCCAACCCTGACAGTTCTATGATTCTGTGAGTTCCTTATTCATCTCTCTACTTAGAGCAGGAATTTACTGGTGTTTAGCTTCTTTACATATAAATATTGTTAAGAAAGCAACCGACACAAATATATTCTTATGATGTTTTCTCTGCCTTTTTTTTTAAAAAAACCCTTTTCTATATACCAGGGTACAGATGTGACCAGACAGCAAGGATAAAAAGAACTGAAATTAAATGCTAAATGTTACGATGACACACCTTCTGGGATGCTGACCATAGTTTTCCCTGCTAGCAACGTGCTGGTTTTAGAAAGTTTCATAACACAGTGTTGCCAGCACTGAGCTTCAAACGCACCCGTTAGTCCCAATGGTAGAAAGTTGCGGTTTCCCAGTTTTCCAGACTTTACTGAAAGACACCACAACTGAATTTGGCACGGGACGTGCCGACTCAGTGCTACAGCGCTGAACCTATTTTAATGTTTTGAATGAATTTTACTGCTTTTGCGGGTTTCCGAACTAGCGGCACCACCACCCCCAGCGCCAGGCCCCACGGATCCCGCCCGACCAGCCCGGGTGGGGTGGAGCTCGCGCCCAAACGGCCTCCCCGCCCTCCCTGGCCGCGCGGAGCATGCTGGGACTCGTAGTCCCCCCGCCGGGGCGGGGCCAGTGCTCTGAGCGCGCGCTGCTTGAAAGCCCTGGTCGGCTGCCGCGCGCCACGGCCGAGCGGAGCAGCGCGGAGCGGCTCGGCGCGCGGGCCTCCCCTTCCGCCCCCGGTGAGGTACTGGCGCGTGGCGCTCCGCGGCCGTTGGTCGGTGATCGCGGCGGTTCCCCCCGGCCCCGCTCCCTCGCCCCATCGCCGGGCAGCGGCCCCGCGACGGTATGGGCGAGGCGGCCCCGAGCCGGGAGCGCTGCCTTAGACCCTCTCGCCCCCGGACGGGTGCGGCTCCCGGTGTCGGTACGTGGGTGCCGCTCGGGAGGATGGCGCGGGGGGTGTCGCTGAGGCCCTGACAGAGCAGGGTGAGGGAGCTGTGCCTGGCGCCCCTTGTGCCCCCTCCCGACCCCGCCGTTTGTCGGGGAGTATGTGCGGGGCCTGCTGCCCCCCCACCTGCCCGCGGGCCCGCCGGCAGTAGGCAGCCCCTTCCCCGCCGCCCTGAAAGTTTTGATCTCTTGGGGACAGCAGAAAGGAGCTTTGGCCGTGCAGGTTGCGCGGTGACCCTCGCAGGAGCTTTTCCTTTCTCTTGATTCCGCCCAGCACCCTCTCTGCGACCCCACCCGGCATCCTTTGTGTAGGGATCCGGACTTAACCTCGTGCTCATGCTTTTCATTTTTCCGACTGCAGTTTAAGCAACATCATGGGGATTCAGGGCCTACTGCAGTTTATCAAGGAGGCTGCTGAGCCTACCCACGTGAAGAAATACAAAGGGCAGACAGTAGCTGTGGACACCTACTGTTGGCTGCACAAAGGCGCTTATGCTTGTGCTGAAAAGCTGGCCCGAGGAGAGCCAACAGATCTGTAAGTCTTTGTTATGTTTTGGTCTTGGCCCTCTTACAAATTAAAAGTTTTATTAGCTTGATATTTTTTGAGCTAAAAACTAACTTAAAGCAGTTTTACTTCTTACTGTTGTTTCTGAATTCTCAGTCCCAGTGGTATTTTCTGGAAATAGAAATATTGTCTATAAATAAATAGCTTTCCAACTGTGCCAAATAAATATTCTGTAATTGCAATTCTTAAGTTTCCAATTTAGTATTGCTTTTGGGAACCTTATTTGTAAGAAGGAACAGTTTGTAAATACTGCTGTGACAAATGTAGGAATGATACTGAGGAGTTCTGATAGATGTGTTGTGCTTTGATTAAGGTGTAAGATTTTTTGCTTGCCATGCTGTATTTTAAGAGTAGCTTTTCTAATTTAACATGGATTTTTCACTTGCACAATTACATTTCAGAGGAAGGAAATGAACAGAAATTGTGCTTGTATTTCAAGTTGAGCTTTGGAATTTAGAGATTAGATTTGCATAAGTTCTTGCTTATCTCTGGAAAACTGGGCTGAACTCTAGTTATACATTTCATCTTCATTTAAAACTATATTCGTCTTGAACTTTTCAGAAATAAAGCTACACTGATCAGTCTAGTTCTGTCATAGGTTGAGCCCACCCCCTGGGAACAAGAGCTCTGCAGCTGCTTTCTAACCCCAATTCCCCTCCCTTTAGGGATGGGAGAACATTCAACAAAAAAGGCTCAAAGATTGAGATTAGGATGGGGAGTTTTGGCTTGTCAGTTACAGTCGTGGGCAAAAACCAGAGTAGACTTGGGGATAAAATATAAATTTTGTTTACCACCACCTCTTCAGCCAAATCAACTAGATCAGAGTTGGAGAAAAGAGAGAAAGCAAGTACAACCAGATCTAAAAAAAAAACCAAAACCCCAAAAACCAACAGAAAAACCTCAAATACTTTTACCCTCTCACCCCTCCCTTCTTCCCAGCTACTTCCACCCAGCCAGAGGCGTGGAGCGGGGCAGGAGACTGGGGATGCAGTCTCTCCATCACTCATTGTCCACGCTTCTTCTTCCTTGGGCTGAGGACTCCTCGCAGTCCTCCTTTGCTTTGAGATGGTATTCTTCTCACAAGAGACAGTGCTTCCCAAACTTCTCTGACATGAGTCCTTCCCACAGTGTGGGTCCCTCCAAGTCACAGCATTCTCTGGCATCATCCTCTGCTCTGGCATGGGGTCCTCCATGGGCTGCATTCTGGATGTCTTGCTGCCACTGATCTCCTGGGTCTGCATGGTCTCATCCTGCCGTCCTCACCACAGGCCTCAGGGAGATCTCTCCTGCTGTGCCCTTCTCCCCTGCTTCTTCCTCACCAGCCCTGGTGACCACATGGTTGCTCTCTTCACCTCCTTCTGCTCTCTGAAACAATTCCCCAACACAAAAGATGGGACAAAGAGCCTGGCCCAACACAGAGGTGCTGATTGACCTGGCCTTGGCCAGAGGAGACTCTGACTTTTATCTGGGGCTGGGGAAGGGTCTGGAAGTTTCTCAAGGAGCTGCTCCCACAGCCCTCCCCTTGCTACCAAAACCCTGCCAGACATGAACTCATGACAAGACCAAGCTTCATTTATGAAATTTTGATTAAATAATTGATTGAAGGCAAGAAAGAGTTGGTGGTTTGCAGATGGGTTCAAGTTTTTAATGTCTGCTCTTGTTGATATGAAGAATTGTAGAGTTTCATCCAGCCTTGCTATACCTTCCTTCAAAAATAGAGGAAATCAATCGGAGCCCTGAGAATAGGGTACACTTCAACTGAGAAAGAAACTGACTGACAGGAGAAACATTAATAGTCATCGGAGGCTTTGGAGTGGTTGAATTTAACTATGTGAATATTTCCTGACCAAGTCTTCTTTCTAAGCACACATAATCACCAGTCTTAGACTGGCACTTTTAACTATATCATAGAGTCCTTTCGCACTTTAAAATTTATCTAAATTGGGGTGTTATATAGCTACAACCCTATTTGCTCCTGTCTTTCAAAAATCAGAGTTAATTTTTCAGTTTATGTTTTGCAGCTCTAAATGCAGTTTCTTCAATGCTCATCAATCATATTCTTAGATTCTAAGTGCTCCTAAGTCCCACTCTCCCTGCCCCCTGTGGAAAGGTTGCTCTTGCTGTTTTAAACAGTGTCTTTAAAAGAAAAAGTAAAAACAAACCTGAGTTTGGGTTTGTTTTTTTTGATTGAGTGGCATTGTAATGCACTTAATGTTTACAGTAGCTATTAGACTATAGTTCTGTGCTGGTGATGAAATGATCTCATAAAGGTCTGTAGAAATAACAGGTAAGGAGGTCAGAGGTCCGAGGGAACACATAAAGCCTGGAGTTCCCTACAAATGTTTTACTAAGGCACAGTCTTGGAAGGCAGTGGAGAATTGGTTCCTGGTCCATAGAGTCTTCACTGCTAATGTGGTTTGGGGGACTCTTCTGTCTTTTGGAATGTTTTCAGTACTATGCATACAGGAAGATATATTTAGATGTCTGCCTGTGACACGTATCCACCACCTGGAGAGAAAAGTGGGTAATTCTACAAAGAGGTTTAATACTCCATCTCTCCTCCAGCTCTACAAAAGTGCATTTAGTTTGCCTTTCACAAGGCTTCAGGGAAAGATAATGTGCTGTGCTCATCTGCCTCCTGTTTCCCTGGCCGTTATGAACTGAGTTGCTGAAACAAAATATAATCTGTTTTAACTTGTAAAGTTTTTGACAGTGTTGAATCCTAATGTAGGAAAATCAAACTGATTTGTACTGGAGTCCTTGTTTCACTTTGTGTTGGAGTAGGGAGCACTTAGTCCAGTTCTGAGTTGGGAGTTTCTCTTGTTTTTTAAAAAAAATAAAGTAAAATGAAATCAAATCCTAAACAAACAAACAAAATACCCCGCAGCATTTGAGTGTTCTTACTCTTTTTGTGATGCTGGGGAAAGATGTGGCCCGTTAAGATCCTTGAACAATAGTTAGTCCTAAACTTCCAGGTCTCCTTTCCTGCAAAGACAATATGCAATAGGCTTGTGCTTAACAATAAAGCTTATCTTTCTTTCTTTTCTTACTTTTGTTATTGTTTATACAGTTATGTAGCTTTCTGTATGAGACTTGTTGATATGCTCCTCTCATTTGGAATTAAACCAATTTTGGTATTTGATGGATGCACCTTACCGTCTAAGAAGGAAGTGGAAAAGGCACGACGAGAGTAAGTACTGAACTGTGTTGGTTTGATAGCAAAGCAGTGTATTTAACACTACAGTTCATTTTCAGAATTGAAAAACCTCGTGCTTCAGCTCTGTAGTAATCTCTGGTAAAGTTCCCTGCAATGTAGAGTTATTTAATGTAATTTACATTTTAAAATCATCCAAACCTCTTCTTAGAGGTTTTATTCCAAAAATAGAAATGCACTTAATAAATGAAAGCACTTGTAGAGGAAGGAAGTAAACCTCTGAGCATTAGTTCCTGTAATGTATTAAAGGCTTTTAGTTTACCCGCCCTCATGATGTCTGCACAAAAATGCTTCTTCCTGAGGTATTTTTATTTAAAAATAACACCACCTTTCTCATCTTTCACTACAAATCATCAGATGAACTTGTTATATGTTTGGATTCAGGTCCCTGTATAATGGAACATCTTGCTGAAGCAGTGAGAATTTTTCATTACTGGTTTTTATTTATAAATTCTCATGGGACATATGCTTCCTTTGGTGTGGAGCAAACAATTTCCGATATTTGAAATTAAGTAAATGATGCCTTCTGTCTTCTAAACCAATAAGTATCCAGTGTCAGATACTCCCAAATTCCATTATATCTATTTTAATGCAACCTGAGAGTGGATACATCTCTTTTACACTGCTGATTTCACTTCCTGAGTTGTCACTGTTTTCTGAGAAAGCGTTATGAATTTCGACATGCCAATCTAATCATCCTTGTCAATATAATGACTTAGTTATTCTTATGTTTTAAAAAAATGCACCATAGAACAGATTTGGGAAGTGCTCATCTGCAGGACAGATTTGGTTTTATTTGGGTTTTTTTTCCTATCTGTCTTTATACTTTTGGTACTTCTTTTAAGTGAAAAGTAGTCTGAGGTTGGTGTATATTTTTGTTTCTCTTTCAGGAAGCGTCAAGCCAGCCTTCTGAAAGGGAAACAATTGTTGCAGGAAGGGAGACTGTCAGAAGCTAGGGAATGTTTTGGACGCAGCATAAATATTACCCATCTTATGGCTCATGAAGTTATTAAAGTAAGTTGTCCATGCTGTTGATACTTCCAGTTTTTAAAAAATCTGCACAGAAAGTTAGCATGTCTTACTCTGCTTTTGTATGGCTCTTTTATGTAGACAAGAAAAACATTCCCCTCTTCTTAGCCTCTAATTGTGCTGCATATGTTAGATTCTGTTAGGCACAAGTAACGAACTTTAACTTCATTTGAAGTTTATTATTCTCAATTATATAAATAATGATGTGTCCATTGAAATGCATCTCTCCTTACTGCTATGAACTGTCTTTGTTAATACCAACAGTTTTACTTTTGCTACAAAAAAACCTGAACACTTTTTTTTTTTTTTCATTTTTTCCTGTCAGCCAATTCCTGAGAATAGACTACAGAAAAAAAGTCTGCTTGAAACCCCTTTTTGCTATCCTTCCACTGCAGTCATAAGGTGTTTCTTCTAGTGCTGTTTGCCTTTGTCCAGAATATGACTTGCATGAGTTTGAAGCTGGCACGTGTGGTCAAGTGCTGTGAGCCCAGTGGTACAGGCCAACACAGGAAAGGTTGTTTTGGTATACTAGTCTACATAGGCCTAAACTGCTCAAAACTTGACTTTTGAATATGAAATATCAGGCTCCAGTCGGGGGAATGAGTGTGTGATTAAAAAGATCACCGTTTCAGTTTTTTAGAGGTTCTTATGCTTTCAGATGTCTTAAGGTAATTCCTGAAGATTGATGCAAAGTGCTTGTGTGCTTCTTGTTTGTGCACAGGCTGCACGAGCCCGGGGAGTTGATTGTATTGTTGCTCCTTATGAAGCTGATGCTCAGTTGGCTTATCTTAACAAGACTGGCATGGTTCAAGCTATAATTACGGAAGACTCTGATCTTTTAGCTTTTGGATGTAAAAAGGTATGGAAGAAAATACTACTAGCCTTTACGTCTTGCCGCTGTCTTAAAAGCGTAGTTTGAAGTTGCCAAATGTGTTTGATGTATGGATTTACTCTTCTACAGTAAATGGGGGAAATGGGAGAGATGAGAATAGGGCTCAGCCTCTGTTGTGTCCAACAAGTGCAACAAACTTAGCTTATATGAGTGAAAATTAATTGTTTTTACTTCTTCTTGATTTCCAGGTGCTTCTGAAAATTGACAAGTTTGGAAATGGACTAGAAATAGATCAAGCTCGACTAGGAAACTGCAAGCAGCTGGGAAATGTGTTTACAGAAGAGAAATTCCGCTACATGTGTATTCTTTCCGGTTGTGACTACCTCTCGTCAATTCATGGAATTGGGTTAGCCAAAGCGTGCAAGTTACTAAAATTAGCCAACAATCCAGATATTATAAAGGTAAACTTGGTTTTGCTTTGTGTGCTGGCTTTTAGGGAGCCTATATCAGTATATATGAAATTAACACAGAATTGAAAAATATGAGGGATTCTTAATTCCTCCATTTTGAAGAGAATGCTAAAAAATATTTTTCTACTTGTCCTTTAGAAAGATGGGGAGCTAAACTTTAATTAAATGTATTTAATGAAATATACTGAAGTAAATTTAAATGAAGAATTGCTCTAATCCTTCAAGGTCACATTATATTTGCAGAGGGGCTTAATTTTTTTGTAAGGCGCTTGATTATTTTTAATTTCCCCCCCCATTACCTGTTCTGATTTTTTGCAGATTAGTTATTACAAGTGCTAACTGTTACTTTTGCACAAGTACACTTCTCTGTGTGGGGAAGGGGCAGGGATTTGGAATCCGATTTGATTTCCTTTTTGCATTTAATTACCTATATATGGATACAGACTTTTATATATTAAAACATTATGTAAGAAAAGTTTATGATGCAAAATGAAAAATAAAGTAGCATTTTTTTTTTCTTATCCAACGTATGAATTGAAAACAAATTTGGTACTAGGAAATACAGAGGTTATGAGAGTGGGAATATATTCTCTGTAAATAGTAAGGGAGAAGAGAGGTTGTTAAGAGCTAATAAGAAAAGTACCTTATGTGGCTGTCCTGGAAGCAGGTAAAGGTAATCCAGACAACATTTAAATATGCAGTCTAATGAACTTATTGTATTATCTTCTTAAGTTACTTGTATGCTTTAGTGTGTTGGGGTTTTTTTTGATTTTTTTTTTTTCTTCTCACAGGCTATATACAAAGAACGATGATTTTTAGTTGAAAAAATGTTTTGTATTAGATAAAGCGGGCATCAAAACAGCTGGTTTGGTTTGCTTTTCTGGAAGTAAAAAGGGAACTTTGAACTTTTCCCATGCAAATCATGATTTCCTTTAATGTATCTCATTTTGAGCAAAGTATCAAGATTTAGTATTTGAAAAACTCGTCACTTAGTAATTTGTCATGTGATTCATCACTGTTATCTTCCAACAGTTTTGGAAAGTCATGAGTTGTCAAAAGTTATGAAATAGTCCAGCGGTGCCCATTCAAAGTCTTACTTCTTAATGAGATGAGTAAATTTGCCTGTGTTTAGGATGCATGGCCAAAACACAGCCGATGTATTGTTTGGGGAGGGGGAGGATCTCTTGCCTCTGGCGGTATCATAAACTTGACCTTCTGTGAAAATGAAAAATGTAGAGGTCAATGAATTATTAGGAATTTCATTTAGAGTGGTGCAGTAATAATATATAGAAGGAACTACCAGATCAATATGTAGTCTTGTGTGAACTAATAATGGAGGTGGAGAGAAATGTGATTAGTTCTGCTTTTTTCTATATTAAAAACACTGATATATTGCTTATGTGTTCTGGTACTATGAATGATAAAAATTTATGTGCATTGTTTTTAATAAATACATCTTAAGGAGATTTTCTGCATTTCTATTCAGATTTTGTACTTTATTGGAGAAGAAGTATTTATAAAGAGCTGAATTGTGTTATTTATGTGATTGTAAACAACTGGAGAATGGGGAAATAATGCACAAAACTTCTTTTTTCCTTCCTCTGATTAACTTGAATCTGCTTGTTGTGAAATGACACAAATACTACATTTAAATACAAGCAAAAATAGTTAATAGTTAAAATGTATTTAACCTTCTGTATAACTTCTTTAAATGAAATACGTAAGCAATTTTTTTGTTGTTGACAGGTTATTAAGAAAATGGGACAATACTTGAAGATGAATATAACAGTACCAGAAGAATACATACAGGGTTTTACACGAGCCAATAATACCTTCCTTTATCAGTTAGTTTTTGATCCTCTCAACAGAAAATTAGTCCCTCTGAATGCATATGGGGATGATATTGATCCAGAAACACTAACTTACGCAGGACGGTATCCTTTATGTTGAAACAGCCGAGTGGGGAGATAAGGGTGAGCAGATGTGGCATCTTAGACTTTTCATTGCATCTCTGTGGTACACTAAAGCCTGGCCTTTCTGCAATCTTACAAAGTTGACGTTTTGCTGGGGTTTTTTTGTTTGGGCTTTTGCTCTGATTTTAATTAATTTTTTAAAAGTGCAGAGGGTAACTAAGTGACCTAGCATTGACATATCTTTTTAGGCAGAAGTTATTGATCTTCTTTTCAGAAAACAACTCGATAAACACAGGTTATACTTAAACCGTTTGAGTTGCTTTACAGATGTCTTTAATTTCTGCCTGTGTTGTGTGTTTATAATCTCTGCCAGTTTAATTCTTGCAATCCGTCTTCAAATCATTCCCTAATCTAAGTGTTTCCTGTTTTACCAGATATCCCTTCCTATAGAACAAGGAGCATTTTGCCGCATTTGTGCCTCATACATTTCCGCATGGAAGATTAGGAAAATTAAGAAAGAGAGGGGACTGTTGGAGTCATTACTGGCTTTTTATGGTCAAGCCACCAATCTCTGGCATTTCCAAAAATTAGGAAGGAGAAAGATGGCAAGTTTCTGCTGATGTTTGAAGGGTTTCCTTTTGGCTTTTTTGTTTTGCCAAGCACTGCAAATCTGTTACAATTGCTGTTGCATCAGCTTCAGCCATGAGTAGTAGCATTAGTGCTTTCTGGTTAATATTCTAACAATGCTGTTTAGCACAAAAATGGGAAATAGCTAGTCTAACTTACATGCTACTGTTCTTGAAGTTTAATGTAATATTCAGATATTTCCCTTAATGCGATGGGAACAGACATTTTGGTGATGGTACTGCTTTTCAGATTGCCATTGGCAACATTGATATCGATACAATGGAACAAATAGATAATTATAACCCTGACACTGCACAGGTAACATCTTTGTTCTGAAGTTACATATTAAGATTTTGTTGTGGGTCTGAACATTTATGGAAGAATCTGATTGAATGTTATCCGCAACTGACTTGGCAATGAAACCTATCCTGCTGTTACAGAAACTGAACACTCCCAAAAAAATTTTCCGTTCTTTGTACAGGTTAAATCTTAGTTTCCATGGCATTTGACTTCAATGTTTGTTTTAATTTGAGACTTTTTTATAAATCCTTAGTGCTATTGACAGAAGTAACTGATTCAAAGAGATTTCTTTCAAGTAATAACTCTGAGGAAAGTATTTTCCCCAATTAGGTTTTCTGAATAGAAGTAAAATTTAAACTTATTTTTGTCTGAAATGAGCAGTTAGTCACTTGTGCTTTATTGGAAAGAAGTCATGGCAGCACGAAAGAAAATGAATTTGTGTGACAAGCACGAGAAATGTGGGAACAAAATAGAAAACATTTGTGTAGAGTATGTCACTAGTTGTCACACAAATGCTCAATCAGGAAATTGTATGTAGAAGGCAAAATTATAAACCTATGTCTCGATTTTTAAATTATTTTTTTTTTTTTTTTGGTAGCCTGTGCAGCAGAGAAGTTGTGGCTGGAATGACAGACATGCTAATCATGTAAACAGCATTTGGAGCAGAAACTACAAGCCTGACTCTAATGCAGATACTGTTCCTCCTAAAATGCATTTACTAGAGAAACCAACAACCAAAGGCATGGAGAAGATAATTAGTGTTAAAGGGCTGAAGCTTCCAGGCAAAGAGCCCGTGGTAAAAAGGCCAAGGAGTGGTATGTTTTTGTTAAAATAAGTATGTAAGTAACAGTTAGGAGGCTGTGGGAAAAGAAAGGATTTTGTCTTGGAATTGATTGCACAAGATTTTTAGAGGCCTAACACTTTTTTTGTCTGTATTCTGTTTTCAACAAGCTGTAAGAATTAATGAGCTGTAGTATTAAATCCTACAAAATGAAGAGGATGCTGTCAGTACTTTTCTAACGCTGTGCTGCCTGTATCCCCTGCATTAGTGTTCTTTACTCCAGCCTTCTGACTTTTCTCGTAACTCTGTGCTAGCTTGTCTTCTACACCACTTAGGTTATATGTTCTGAAATGAACTGTGGGCTTGTAAATAGAAGGAGCACTTTGTTCCAATTATGCTTTATCTGATAAGTATTTTCTCGCCTGCTGTTTCCGTTGCTCTGGGCTTGTACTACCAGGGCTCCTTTTTTTGCCTTTGTTATTCTTGATATCTTCCTGCTCCCTTGTAGTTAATTTAGCAACCTGCCTTTAAGTCAAATTTAGTTTTGCTTTCAGTGTTTTTGAAAAAACTGCAACCAAACAAACATGTTTCATTTCAGCTGTTCCGCCTTCACTCCACCTACCTTTTCACAGCAAGTTACTTGTAAAGCTATGTACTAAAAAACAGCTGTGTTAAAGACTTCTAAATTGTAATGTCCAGAATGTTCCTACCTTTCTAATATTTTTAAGCCTGTGAGGTAAATATGTAATGTTCTCTCATAAGTGGTTAATTCTAGAACACGCTTCTACAGTGATGCTTTTAAATTCTCTTTAGAAGAAGTATCAGACGGAGATCTGTTGAACCAATATGCATTTTCAAAAGCAAAAAAAATCAAGAAGGAGAGTAACCACGATGGTCAAGCACAGAAGAATGTCTCAGCAATACAAAGCCTTGATTCTTCAGGGAATTCTGTTAGTCAAGAAAGCTCTAACTCCCTGCCCAGGATTAGAAATAGATTTGCTTCCTTTCTACAAAGGAAAAACAAAGAGAAGGATGCTGTAGTTGTTCCAGGAACAAGAAGCAGGTATGCTTGCATGGCATATTTTAATAAGTAGCAAAATACTGTTTGCTGTCCTGATTGCTGAAATAACCTGAATACTGAAAATGAGAAAAATGCCACCTCAGACTCTTTTTATGCAGCTGTGTTAATGTACTGTAATTCTGAGCTGAGATGGAGCTATGTGTGTAGCAGAGAAAGTAAAAAATGTCAATTTTTTACTGCAGAAATGAAGACTGTGAAACTATTCAACATAGTCTAGCCTATGTCAAAATGAATTCAAAATTGTCTATATTTCTTTTCCAGGTAAAGGCATATGTCATATCTTACAAAAAAAAAAGAGTAACTGCTTTTTGCCAAATATGTAAGCTATTAGTGAATATGTTGACTTATGCTGACAAGGGTTTTTATTTGGTTTAGTAAAGCCAAACTTGGTCATACTGTATGACAATTATATATTCTTGCCCATCATATGCCATTGATGCTCCTGACCACTGCACAGCACTTGAGGAGGGACTTTGTGTTTGTTAGGTGTTTGATTTGGGTTTTTTTTTTTAATTATCTGTGTGTTACCGGTTTCCTGAGCTGAAAGTTTTGTTATGTTGTCTCAAAAATTAAGAGTTGTCGTTAATAGTAGATTCTTCTCTAATGCAGTGCTCAGTTTCTTAAAAGTCTCTGACTTGTGCTTACTGTTAGGATTTCCTGCTATAGCACGGAAAAGTTTTCGTTTCCTTGATAAGAGCTGATGAAGCATTTCACTACTGTTTAGCTTTACAATATCTGAGAATTTATTAAATTTTGTAGGATTCCTAGATGCTTCTCTTTTTCAGATGGAAAACTTTATTAGTATTTTGGTCAATGAAGGACATGTTTACAGATACTTTTTTTACTGCTATCAATTAAATGCATCCCTGAGAGACTAAGAGTTTGCCTATTGACAAAACAATTTCTGTCTGAAAGTGCACTTCAAAAATAAAATTGATGGATAGAGACAACTATTGGGTTTTGGAGATGACATACTCATTTGCAGTAACTTCTCCCTTGCCTTAACTTTTTTTTTTTTCAGATTTTTCTGCAATGATGCATTTTTGTTTGACAATAAAACAGAGAAGGATGACAGTGATCTAACTGAAGATATGGAGCAGGATTGCCAGAAACAGCGAGTAAAACATGTAGCAGAAGATGTTTCTCACTTTTCAGAAACAGAAAAATCAACAAGGACTGTCTTTACACCTCCTGGAGAAATGCAGAAAAATTGCTTCCGGTGGTTTAGCAGCCTCATAAATAATTCGGGAAATCCTGGTCCATCTCAGACGGTATTTTCACAGAGAAGCAACTGCGTGGCATCACAGGACAATCAGATTAATGGGGGACAGGCAGAGAGTGGGGCAGTGCGTGGCAAATCAGAGGAAGAATCCTCCCCTTTAACAGAACTGGAACGATCATCGCAGTCTCAAAGGTCTTGTGAGCTGTCAGAATGCAGTTTAGCATCTTCAGAAATACAAGTGTCTAACAACAGTTCAAATGTAAGAAAACTAGATGTTGTTTCAGCATTTACTTTCATTTTAAATTATAAAAGAATTTGGGCAGCAAGCTCTTCAAAATGATAACCTGCACATTATGTAGCTTGTGCTGGCAGAACTTGTTAATACTTAACATAGCTCTGTAGAATGGATTGACTTACTAGTTTAAATCGTGTCTGTTCTCTGGTTTTAGTTTGGCTTCACTCTTTCCACTGCTATCAGTACAGTGGATCATAAGAAAACCCTGACAGGGTAGCTTTTGTTCTCTGCTTTTTTCTGGAATCCTATCAGAAAGCACGTGTGTGTCACTGTTGTGGAGCTTGCTGAAAATAAGCCCAGATTTTTATGTAAGTTCTTAAAACTGCTGAAAACATTATACCTTACAAAGTATATATGTGTAGATACAAACATGGGGAGGTGTGGGGAGGAAACAAACAAAAAACCACACACACTAACCTTTTTTAAAACCAAATTAATTTTCTCTTAAGGAATCTGACTTCAAACTGGCTGATGATCAGTGTACTCAGTCTCCAGTATTTTCTGCTGTTCAATCTGACAGAAAAAATACCGTCATAAAGACCAAGGTAAGAATCCTTTTTACTGTACTGTGAGCAGTACTAAACTCTGAAAATCAGTTTCTGCTTTATTCTAGTCCATTCTAGCGCTGTTAATGAAAGAATCTTAAGCAATGCACATGATGGCAAGAGAAAACTGCACCGTTGTTCATCTGTATCAGAGTTGATAGGAACCATAACCAGGCCACCTATAATTGATATCGCAGTTGCAACTTTTTTGGGGATTTTAAACATTTTGGTATGAAATAAGAAGCCAAACTAAGGCAAAAAACCCACTTCTTTATTTTCCTCAGGCATGCTAAATACACAAGTTTTATGATGCAAATTGCAGTCATGTTCATAATCCAGACAGAGTCACAAGACACAACCTCATTTCCTTGCTTGTCATGATGAATCTACGAGTTTAGCAGTTTTTCCTCTTTGACTAGAAAAAACATGTTTAAATGTCAATCTGGAAAGGTTTTAGTCAACCTTTTTTGCTTAATTGTTTTAGTTAAAAGCTTTGTTCCGCACTGACAAATCGATATGGAAGGACAGCCCATTTTCCTTCAAAACCTGCATTTTGGTTATTTCAATATTGATTGAGCACCTATAATGACTTCTGTGTGATTTCTTAAATGTCTAAGAATAAACTTACATCCTTTGTCTGTGACATTTCAAAGAGCTAGTTTACAGAACTTTTAAGACCTTAACATTGTCGCGGGTTAGGGCTGGGCCGGCCACTAACGCGGACAGATGCTCTCTAACCCCCCCCCCCAAAGACACTAAGAAGACACTAAGCTGAAAAGTAAAAATCGCTAAACAGGACTGGGTTTTTAGCTAAACCCAGGACAAACATCTAGAAGTGCTCCATGTCCTTAGGCATTGACATTACAATTGGCCGAAAGATTGGTTAGTCAAAGGAAGATGCTTTTGTTCTTTCAGTACACCCCTACTAACTTCTTTTCCGTAAACAGTAAAAATCACAAGTGTTTCTCTGCCAGACAAAACTATTGTGTTTTGTATAACAGTGACATCTTGTGGTTATTAAAAACTTGTGTTAAGCTGTAATTTACATCTTTAGACTGAAACACCTGATTACGAAAATTGGTGGTTTTAAATTACATTAAGATCTTGCCTGCTTCTCCTCAACAAGACTGAGCAATTAAATGAAATAATACTGGGATTTGGAATTATGTTTCTTTGTTTTTAAGAATGTATTTAATATGTTTTGCTTACCTTAAAGGTATATTGAGAGAATGAATATACTATTGGAGAATATGCAGTATGGAAGTACTGACCTAATATAAGCATCAAATGTAAACAAATTTGCAGGATGCTTGAAGGTCTTTAGATAACAGAAATCTGCTGAAAATCCAGAGATATTTTAAAGCAAACAGTTAGTGGAAGGATTTCTCCCACTTACTTCCTTGACTACGTGTTCCCTCCGCTTCCTTTGTGTGCTGGTAATAATCCTTATAATAGGTTGGACCAGAAAACTGACCTGGCTGAAAACTAACTTGGCAACAACCACCAAAAGGTGAATCATATTGAAACTTAGGCCCACCCAGACTCTCAGGCTCACGTAAATTGTAGCACCACTAGAACAAGTAGCCGAAATTGAAGCGGGATGGAGGTGGAGATGAGGAGCATTTCTTATGGCTCAGTTTTCCCTTCGGGTTGCTTACTGCAAGAGTAAGGCAAGGGAGATCTTTGCTGGCGTTAAGTACAGTAAAAGATAGTGAAGGCAATGACTTCCAGGTTTAGGGAAGAAGCAGTCAATCACTTAAGACAAAAATTATTCTGATTCTGGTAAAATGAATAGCCTAGCTGATCTGTAGAGGAGTTTGATAATTGGGAGTGGCAATCTGGGGAAGCTGTCAACTCTTATCATTGTTCCAGTGCAAAATGTGAAGTGCCCAGCTGGTCAATTGTAATATCAAAACTAATAAACTTTTCTCTAACAGATGCCTGTAAGATACTGAGCTCTCCAGGACCATGTAGATTTTTCCTGTGATAGTGTTCCAGCTGTGGTTTTTACTGTTAATTACTTTCCACAATCCTTACAAGCTCAGCAAAGAGGCTAATGTTCACAAAAAGAGAGTAATCTACTCTCGTTTAACTGTTTAACAAGTGTGTGTGGTAGCGAGATGACAAAATGTGGTGTTACTTCAGAAAGAACTGATATATGAGTTCTCTTTGAGGAAGAAACTGCCAACATCTTTTAAGAAAAATTAAGTCTTAAGCCATCAATAGCAAATACTTGGGTGAGGAAGAACCATTTGTATTAGTTAAGTGAAGCACCTGATGTAGGCAGAGTTGTGATATCCTGTAAAGGTGATCCAGCAAAACAGAAAAGATGATTCATTTAGAGCCAAATATTTATTCTTTCCATTATCCAAATGGTAAATATGAGCATTACTTACAACCTAGGTGTTCTAGATTGTTTTTACATAGCCAACTGTAAAATAAGAACTTGTTACAACTCCAGAGAGTCACCATCTCTTCTGCAGGTGTTGTATTTTGATAATCATGTTTTTGTCTTCATAATGACAGACAAAAGCTAAAATAGCAGGTTAGAAGTGAATAATCACTTAGCAGCTGGTAATTGTGAATAGTTCATATTCTACAATGAAGTGGCAGAATGGCTTAAACAGTAGAAGATTCTAGGGCTTTTAAATGGCTATTTCCCCCCAAAATTGGGGAAACCAGTAAGTAGATGCAAGACAGAAGAAAATTATGGAAAATGAGTAAGCCATTTGTGGCCTTTTGCCACTTGTGCGCTGTTGTGGTTTGACTCTGGCATTCAGCCACGTGCGCACACAGCCGCTCTCTCACCCTCCTCTTCTCTGCTAGACAGGGTGAGAAAATATTTCGAAGGGCTCAAGGTTTGAGATAAGGACAAGGAGATCGCTTGCATTTACCATCCTGGGAAACACTCAATTTTGCGGAAATTAGTTAGATATTAAAAGAACAAATCAGACAAGAGTAGGGAGGAATAAAAAAACCCTCAGATCTTAAAAGAAAACACCTTCCCCCATCCCTCCCTTCTTCCTGAGCTCAACATAAATCCCGGTTTATCCACCTTCCCCCAAGCGGCGCAGGGGGACACAGAATGGGGCTTACGGTCAGTTCATCTGATGTTGGTTCCACCGCTTCACTCGGAGGAGGACTCTTCACACTTCCCTAGGGCCATTGTGGCATCCCTCTCATGGGATACAAGCTTCACACTCTCTTTTCTGACGTGAGTCATCTCACAAAGGGCAATTCATCATAAACTGCCCAACGTGAGATGCCTCACGAGGGGCAGCCCACCCCTCATGAGTCTGAGGTGCAGTCCTTCAGGGGAAACTGCTCCAGCATGAGTCCCCTGCAGCATCACAAAAGTCCCACCAGCCAATCTGCTCTGGCCTGGGCATTCCACCCTTCCACGGGCTACAGGTTCTGGCAGCAACCTGCTCCAGTGTGGGCTTCCCACAGGCCACAGCCCCCTTCAGGCATCCACCCACTCTGGCCTGGGGTCCTCCACCCCACAGTGGACATCTACACCCCGCCCATGGGCTGCAGGGGGACAACCCGCTTCACCGTGGTCTTCACCATGGCCCCGAGGGACTCTCTGCTCCAGCGCCTGGAGCTCATCCTCCCACCCACCTTTTTCACTGATCTTGGTGTCTACACAGATTCTCACTCCTCCATCTCTGTGCCAGCTGTTGTGGCACAGTTATTTTTCCCCATTTCTTAAATATGTTTTCACAGAGGCGTTCCTATCCTATCATTACTGATAGGCTCAGCCTTGGCCAGCGGCGGGTCCGTCTTTGGAGCCGGCTGGCATTGGCTCTGTCAGACTCAGGGGAAGATTCTAGCAGCTTTTTGCAAGAAGCCACCACTACAGCCCCCACGCCACTGAAATCTGGCCAGGCAAACCCAATACATGCACTTACATGGCAAAGAAAGTTTTAACTTTGTCTGAAAGTATCTTACATGTATTTAATTATTGTCTTATGATTATGGACATGTAGTACAAATGGGAATAGAGTGATTAAATAGATGGCAGTAGGTATAATTTAATTTACAAAATGTTCTAAGCTACTCATAGGAGAAAAGAATCCTGTAGAACAGGCTTTAGTGTTTCTTTTATTAATAAAATAATTACTTCTTATGCATGAAGTTCAAGAAGACAAAAATCATTAACAACGTTTCATCACTATTAGAAGATGCAATAGCAGCAGTCCGAGTGGCTATCAGCCACTTAGCCTGATACTGACCCCAGAAAAATAACAGGAATTTAAGAGACTGTGGTCAGGGATGAGAACGTGAAATGTAAACATCACTCTAACATAAGAATTAGGTCATGTCAGAATGAGTTTCATGTAAATATGAAAAAACAGATTCAGTGTTTGGAAATTAAAAAGTGAACTGAAAATGATGCACTTTTTTTTGTTGATGGTGGGGTGGTGAATAACTAGAATAAATGATATAATGGAGCCATGTATTTTTATTTTAATTGATGTGTGCAAACTTAAGACTGGTTGCATTTGAGAGAGATTCTGTCCAAGCACAGCTCTCTTGAGGTATCCAGTTTCAGGTGCAGAAACTGGATAAGAAGGTCCAACTAGAAGTCTAATGATTCTTGGGCTAATCATGCCAATATCTGTGCTCTCCTTAGCTCTCGTAAAAAGTGGAGTTGTAGGTATCACAGAGCATGATACCAGTGAGTAGCTTCTCTTAAAATTTTGAGATGACATTGAAGAGTTTTTGTTGTGCTCTCATGTAAACAGATGAGAAGATAAATATTCAATAAAGTTTAAAAACTGTTTTCAAAAGAAATATATATTTGCAACCTCTTAGAGTATGAAGACCAATGGAAGCTGGTTAGCCAGTTCTCACAGCTGCATTGTCTAATGTGCTTGAGATGCCACTTTTCAGATTACAGAAGCTTTCTAAATACACCTTGTTGTGGCAATTCACATGGCATTATCTCAACCAGTGTAAAGGACTTTATTTTTTTAATTATAAGCTTTGCAGCATAATATGTGTTGTTACAGGTTGTCACTTTAACCATGTGTGCTGTAATATTAAAATTTCACAGGTTCCTGGTTTACATAAATCCAGTTGTATTGGATCGCGCATTGTAACGAAGCTCAAGCCATTGATACCAGCTAAAGTAAGTGGATTAAGCAGGAAGCTGTCACCTGTGCAGAAGAGAAATCACTATGATGCTGAAAATAAGCTGGGACTGCAAGTCACCATTGGTGAACTCCGGAAAAACTTCCAATTTAAAAGGTGAGTTGCTTTAACCCTTTTTCTTAGTACGCTGTATGCTGCTTTTTCTTTCTTTTTGTGGGGAGAGGGTTGGTTGGTTGGGGAGTTTTTTTTGTTCATTTTTATTTTTTACCAAAGATGTCTACACAATTCAATAAAGATTATAGCTTAAGATCGCTTAGACACATTTTCTACTTAGAAATTCTAACTTCCTAAACTTGGCCTAACTATGAATGATAATTTGGGGTAAATATGCTCTTCTAATGACTTTTTTTCTTTCCAAACAGGAAAAACTCTCAGCTAAAGTTCATTTATTGAAGTAGTACCTGTAGTTCAACATAATTTATATGAAAATTATAACCATTGTTTAACATCAAATATCTAAAAGGCATTTCTAAATCTAAAGGCAAAAGCTGCATAGAAGTTGCCAAACTTAACTGAATGCAAGGTTGCTTCTATTTAACTTTGCGTGCTTTATGCATTTTGAGATGGCTGTCAGAACTATTCTGCTTTCGAGACTATAATGGATTGATGGAGTATTTCTGTTAGCTGAAGTCCCTGGTTACCAGAGACATTATTTGCATGTTATAAAGTGCTATTATTTTCCCTTGTGCAGATGACTTAGCTAATTTGAAGTTTCTGCAAATAACAAGAAGATTTGAACTTGAAAGACAGTGGCTTTTTTTTTTTTTAAAAAAAAAGTATAGGTATTCTAACTTACATTGTTTCCACAGGCTCAGGTAAAAACTCCTGGTGGCAAAGCTTTCCCAGCTCCAAGTAGTAAACTCAGTTTTGAATAAATATGAATAAATAAGTCTTATTTAAATAAAATTATTATTCTCAATGACCTGAAACCAAATGTGAGACAAAAGTATTTTCTTTGCACTGAGTAGTGAGACTGGTGAGCATGTGTTAAGTCAGATTAATATATTTTGCCAAGTTTCGGCCTCATGGTAGGTTGTTATGCACAAACAACTGACTTCTGTTTGAAAAGTATTACTTGCAATATTACCATTTTCAGAAATCTTACTCTATTATTCTCTTGAAATGGGGTTAGGAATGATAGTTTCAAAGAGGAAGTAAAAGTGTTTGTGTATGTATTGTTTGACCTTTGATTGGGAGTTTCTGACCAGGGTTGTTCACAGGGAGAAAACTCATGTATTTTGATTTATCGGAATACAAGCAGGTAGAGCAGAGTGAGCCTAGATGGCACTGCGTTCCTTTTCTCTTCTGGTGGTTGCGAGACTTGGCTCCAAACATCCATGTTTTATCCAGCCAGTTTTGGTTGGTCTGTAACTTCTGGGTATATACTGGAGAAATAAATTTTTGTTTATATATTACTTCTTTTTAAACAAAGTGCTTGTTTATTAGCTTTTAGGGGGATTTTTTTTCTTAATTTATTTCACAAAAAAAAAAGTTTTTTCTCACTGCCAGGACCTACTGACCTCTAGATGTTCTATGCTTTTTTTTCCCAGATTTTAAAATATTTCTGCTTTGGCCTTTTGTCTTAAGAATTCAATTGTCTAGTGGCAAACAAATCATGTGGGACACTAATCTGTTCTGTCCTAGTGTCAAAACTCCCAGGATATGTATGAAACTATAGTTATTCAGAAGACAATCTTAAGGAAGCATGTACAACTAAGACTAGAATGGGGCACATACAGTCTTTGAGATATAGAGCTAGTAGTTATCACTGTGTCACAGGGTAAGTGGAACAGTTAAAATCACTTTCAGTGAAGTTGTTCAGTTGCAGTGAAATAAACTTTTGATTACAAATTTTTATTTTGGGCTTATTCATAGATGAGTGTGTAGTGAGGTGAGGAGTCTTGCTTTGTTTTAACTAGTATGTTCTTACAGGCCTGTGATTAGAAACATACAATATCGTAACATTCTTGCGTGTTTTTTGGTTTTCTTGTGCAGAGAGTACAAAAAGCTTCCTTCTTGTAAAAAGTCAGATCCGTTATCTCCAATCAAGGATAATATACAGCTCACTCCGGAAACAGAAGAAGAGGTCTTTAACCATCTGGAACGTAGCCATGTTCAGAGAGCTATATTCCAATGAACTGTATGCTGTGCCAATAGGATGCATTTTTAATCATTGTCAAAATTTACCTTGGGGATATTTCATCAATATAGAAAGATGCTTTGATAACCAACTATATATTTTAGTCTTGACTAGTGATTTGCCATCTTTTTTTATAAAAGCATGAATTGAAAGGTACA
Source organism: Trogon surrucura (assembly GCA_020746105.1). Lineage (NCBI taxonomy): Eukaryota > Metazoa > Chordata > Aves > Trogoniformes > Trogonidae > Trogon > Trogon surrucura. The sequence continues at coordinate 87,109,180 of CM036618.1, forward strand.
GTTCTATATTGACTGAAATAAAATCATTCAAATGCCTGTGTTCTCTTATACAAAGTGTCATGCTAAACTTTTGTCCAAACCTTTTAGCTGCCCCTGGGAATTTTATATAGGTCGCATATGCAATCCAGGTTTCTACAACAGCTCTGGCTTTCCCTTTGCGTAACAGCAGCAGAACAAGTTTGCATCTCAATTTTTAATTGTCGATTGCGCTTTTTTTGCCTCTTCCTCCTTTTCTCTTGAGCCTAATCTGGTTCCAAGAAAGGAGTAAAGCTACTGTTTAGCGTTCATAACAGCCTTCACTATACTTCCAGCTCTCTTCGCTTTAAGGTAAGACCTGCTCTTTCAACAGTTAGCTTTGTTTGATATGATCACGTTATTGGTGGGATTAACTTGGGGGCTGCAGAAAGGAATATCACAACTGTTTCCTCCCCAAATTCTCACGTTAATTGAATGATCCAAGTGTGTACGTATTCTACCTGCTCTTTCCATGGTTGTAGTCTTTTCCAGCAACAGACACACAAAATATCAGTTCTCAGAGCTAAGGGATACAAAAGAGCATTGTCTTTTCAAAACAAATCAAGCTTCAGTCCTCAACAGCCTGTCAACTAAAGGGAAAAAAATCCAGGAGACTAGGGTCCTTGCTCTGAATGACTAAATTGCGAAATAATATGATGGGATTTAAGATTTCTACCTTTAAATCAGGATTTGAGTCAATATAAAGATATGTCTGATTTTTTTCCCTTTTTAGGAAAGGATAGTATTTCTTTCTACAGCAGATGAAGGTACAAAAGGATCTTAACAGAGATGAGTACTTTCCATCCATTTTTGAGCTTTTCACAAAACTTTAGAGTTTGACCAATGAGATGCAGAGGAATTTCTTAATTGCATGGTACTTTATTCTATTTAAGTGAATTTGCATCTATGAAACTAAGGTGACTGGCTGCATTAAATCACAAAGAAGCTGCACTAAATCGCAAAGAAGTTGCTTCAAGAGCAGGTTATGTGTATGTTTGGTAGCAGTCTTCTTATTTCTACATTTGTTTTGAAGGTATGGGATATAAGGAATTGAAGAAATAGGGCTCTAGGACAGGCTTCCTCTCATATATGCACCACTAGAAAATCCCTACTGCTGAAAAGCAGAGGGGTTTATATTGATCTTCAATGAGGGGAGTAACCTCTGGTAAGATGTGACAAAGGCCCGGGATAATTGTTTCTTTGTTCCAGTCACGGAATTATTACCTAGAATGACTTTTTGTGTTGCTACAAATATTTTAATAATGGCAGGATGAATTTTTGAAGAAAAAACCTAAAAATACTTTTTTTTTCCCTTGCCTGCTTGTGGGAGTTGCAAGGTTACTTCGTACAGACCATCCTTGCCTGTTGCCTGCTTCTTCAGTCAAATAGCCACTTGTCCTGCTTCAGTGGATCATCCACAGAGACAAACTGCTTGTGTTTATATTTTCAAGGAGAGGTAATTTTAAGGGAGTGCAGGACATCTTACATACAGGCTACATGTGAAAGCAGTACTGCCTTTTTTTATTCTTTTGCCCACAAATACTGCCTTACCTGTTCTTAAAGATCATCTATTGAAAATATCATCACTTGTTTGACTCTAGCTGCTTTGAAGAGATGTTATACATTCATCCATATCGACACTATTCTGTCACAAATGAGTGCCCTGGTTGGTTTTTTTTTCCTGTATGGACAAGAAAGTAAAAATATAATTGTCAATGCCTTAAAAGGCATAGGGCATGTAATAACTTCCTGGAGTGCTATTTCAGTGGTAGGTATTAGGGGAATTACTTATGCAAAAGCACTTCTGATCTTAAAGTAGATTTCTTAAAAATACTTATGTGTAATTTCTGGCTTGTGCTTTGAAGGTCTTGCGTTCTGACTCTACAGGGAATTCTTCTCAGAAAGCAGCTAAGAGAGGCTTCTATTGCATTACATGTAATGTATAAACATATAAAAACGTGATTTTTAAAGTGTGGAGTTCTTGGGTTGGTGTTTGTTTTATGAAAGACATGATAACATATATGCAAATGAATTTGCGTGAGACTTTATTCCTGAGTTAAAATTGACTGGGTAAGTTAATACTCCATAGTAATAATTATGCAGTATCAAAATAGGAGAAATTGTTACAGGTTGGGGATGAGGGTGAGTGAAGACGAAATAAAACATGCCCAAATTAAAAGAAAAAACAAGGGGAAAACCCCATACCTTGGATAAAAGGAGGGAGGATTTGGTTGTTTTAAAAAGCAAGCATTTGAATGTAGGAGGATATGAGGGTGGTTGGGAAACAAGAAATGAGTAGGAGGAAGTGAAAGCAGATGGTGACTTGAAGGCATATGTCTTTGTGTTGTTTGCTTTTAAAACTAATATACTTTTTACTTCTTGAGTTTCTATAAATATTCTCCAATTTTATCAGCAGGAATTTAAAGTACTCTTACAAAGTGGATGGAGTTGTTATATCCTAATTAAAAAGGCAAATCTGGCCCAGAAAACCTAAATTTACTAATGGTGGCCTAATCGAGCTTCACTTTTGAAAGTGCTGACTAGACATTCATTATATGAACTACAAATATTCAGTACCACAGAGAATTAATATGAGAGTCTGTGATCATCGAAATCAAGTTTTGAAACTGTAAGTGACTTGTCCAAATTCAACTGAGTGTTTCTGTTTAAATCTTTCTGTTCTAATTGGAATATTTGGTGTTAACTATGTGTTCACTCTCACATGAAACAGTACAGTAGTTAGTCATTTTTATAGGACTGAAGAACATTGAAAGACCATAGGGCTTTGCAAACAGATTGTAAAGAGCTGTTACATTAAAATAGTAGTATTTTAATAGAATTTGCAATACTGCATTTTTCATATATTATTGACATACTGTTGGCTTATGAAGTACTAGAAGTTCATGGTATTGAGATTTTATGTATGAATTAGTGCTTATTAATTTTGTGGGTAACAAAAGAAGTTACAGTTCTGAGGTGGTGAAGATAAGAGACAGTTCTTTGCTCTTATTACTTGAATCAAGGAATAACTTCCATCTGACTGTTTCAACAATGTCTTAGTCTAAGAATTATATGGTACCAAATTAAAATTATCAACACAGGAGAGAAGAAAAAGGGAGGAATCACTTTTTTGAGTGGTAGAGGTCACTTTATACTCGTAACAGACCTGAATCTTGCTGCAGCAACCCAGGATTTGTTTGTAACAGTCTAGAAATTAATATACATGCTCTTCTATGGCTTTCTCATGTTATCACACACCTTTGAATTTGACAGTGAAATGTCAGGATGTCTGAATAGTTATGCCACTGGGTAGATATTTAGAAGGCAAGCAATGTAGTCTCAAGAGCAGAATCAGGAAGGGCTTTAAACTGCTACTAAGGGACAGGAGAGAAGAGAGAATATGCAGAAGAGAAGGCAAGACTAAAATTAATTCCTGATTATTAGCTCAGAGGTGCTAAAGAGTTACAGTTAAAGGATGAGCTGCTGTTGAATTACTATTTCTCACTGGAGTATGTAGATTTTAGTACCGCTAAAGAACAACCATCATAAATACAGTCTTCAAGCCTCTCTGTTGACATATCTTGGGAATTATAGATGGCAAAACTAAATCATATCAAGAATATTAGAAAGGGCTCTAGATGATGAGGCACTGGGTCTGATGAGGTATTTATCTACTTTCTTTGGTGGTATTTGGTAAGCCACACCAGTTTCTCTGTTGGCAGGATAGCCCATATTGCACAGAGCGTTTTGAATACATGGAACAGAGCAGGCGGGGAATGTAAGACAGAGAGACTGTGTGTCTGGACTGTGCCAGAACAGAATGAATTCTGCACACAAGGAAGTTATACTGGATGGTGAAAACTTTAAAGGTGAGGGGGAAGAGGTGAGGAAAACTGGTATAACAATTTAGTGTAAAAAGGAAAAACCACAAGTAGAGTTAATAACAAAACAATTCTTCTGGGGACCAGTACTGAGAGGCTGTTGGAAATCAGAAGAGATGGAGAATACGCGCAGCAGGAGGTAATTACTGGAGAAATGTGCACATACATCTATGCATTTCTCTAGACATTTAAAACTTGTCTCCTTCAAGCTCAGGTAGAAAAGTAAATTTACAGAAGTATTCAGAGGTTTAAGATGATTCTTTTTGGCTGATGTGATGCTATTTGCTGTGAATGAAAGATAGACACGAGAAATGGTTGCCTCTCATGATGACTTGGCACAGCAAAGTATTAAATGTAGGGGTATTTTTCTGATACTCCTGCAGGAGAGGTATCAAGTAGGTATTTTTCCTGTAATATTACAAATCCTGTATAACAGTCTTCTCAATTCAAGAATATTCTAGTAGATGCTGAGGAGTTCCATGGTTAAAGCCTGTATTTAAAACCGTTTACACCCTCTTTGTGTCTGCACAATGCATATTCTAGCCATGGAGTGAATTTTGTCAGACTTTACAAGAATGTAAGTTAGATTAATTTGAGGTACAGTTAATGACTTCTGTTTCTTACAGATTGGATCACCTCTACCCTGCTTATGTGATACAATAAAATACACCATTCTATCTTTTTAAAATCTGATGCTTTGTGTATATACTGCAGCTGAATTTTCACCTTCACTTGCAAATGAAGGATAGCGTTCAGTGGTGAATTACATGAGTTACTGCCTCATTTGGAGTAGGACCCTGCTTGTTTTCATTGCTGAGCTCAGCTTATGCAACCCAAAATGCACCATCTGAGAGTGCTGCTGCTTTCCAGGTCTTCTCTATGGAAAGTGGGACTACACATTTCCTTTCTTCATGTAGGAAACATTAGGTCAGTAAGATAAAAATGCTTGTCAGGGAGACTTGCCTTGTATGAAGGATTAGTTTCTGTTCCAGTGGCTTTCATTCTCCCCAGGCTCTGGCCCACCAGGCAAAAACTCTTACTTTTACCAGATCTAAAATTTTGGATTTGGAACATGGCATATACCTGTTTGAGGTCCTGTTTTAGGAAGAATTCTTTAATGGCTTCAGAAAAACAGTGTTTAGTCTTACAAATGTGCGTATGACCTGGAGCAAAGCACTCTGAAAGTTTGAGGTACATAGAGAGTGTACTACTAAGACAGACAAGAGACTGCGTTTGGGAAGATTTAGCAGTTTTATTCTTCACATTACTTTAAAAACAATAGGAATTAATATGACCTATTCTACAGCCTGTGTCAAATGAGAGTTTAGGCTTTTGTTTATCTTGTTTTAAGTCCAGTATATCAAAAAGCATCAGAGTTTGTTTTTTAGAAAGCATCCAGTTTAAGTACTTGCAGTGAAGGAAAAATCATTGCAATGCTTGTATAATAACACAAGCACTTAAATGATGGATTTGCTTTTTAGTTTGTCTGGCTTGTCTTTGATCCACTGGCTTGTGTTATTTTTGTCTGCTATATTAAAGGAGGTCTGTTCAACAATACTTCTGTTAGTTACCTCATTGTATAAAGCAAATCAAGGGAGTCATTAAATATATTTCTTCTAAGCTCATACTAATTGGATTTAATTGTATTCTTGATTTCTCTGAAATTATTGTAATTTTTCTCATTAATGATTTCTGTTAATACTCATCAGAACTCAATATTAAACTCTAAGTGAGAGAGCTTCTGGAAATAAAGTAGCGTTACAACTTTGAATCTAAATTAATTTCATTTTTGGCAGTTCTTTAGGGTTGGAAGAGGATCAGAAGCTCTTGTCTGGCCACCTCACTCGCTGCCAGAAGGTGTCAGTACCTCCCTAACAGCAAAGGAAAGTAACGTGGCTATGAATGGGACTAAATGAATCAATTCATTTTACACAGACCATTAAATGTTTTGGCTCTCAACAGCACAGAGGTTTCCTACTTTCTCATTTTTAAATTTAACATACAAACAATAAAATATTGAAACTTCTTCTCAGTGAGGGTGACGGAACACTGGAACAGGCTGCCCAGGGAGGTTGTGGAGTCTCCTTCTCTGGAGACATTCAAGACCTGCCTGGACACGTTCCTGTGTAGCATTATCTAGGCATTCCTGCTCTGGCAGGGGGATTGGACTTGATGATCTTTCAAGGTCCCTTCCAATCCCTAATATTCTATGATTCTATGATTCTATGATTTTGTTACCACATTCTTACTAATTAATGTTCTCCAAACAATTTTTAAATGCTGTCAAATGAGAGGAAAACTAAGAGTTGGATTGCACTTCAAAATGCATCTGACGTATTATTTTGTTTAACAGAACTTTTAAACTTAAGGATATTAGGACTGCTTCCTAGAAACTTAAAAAACCACATGGTATATTTTTAATTCCTGCAGTGCTTGCAAGTTAACTGTTACAGCATTATGGTAGTATTTTTTAAAGAAACACTTACCCTTCCTGCTCCTGATACTTGAAAAGCCTTCTTATTTGTGTTTTTAGAGGAGGTGTGCAAAAGCTTTTTTTTTTTTTTGCCTTTTTTTTTCCATACTCCAAAGTGGGAGCATTGCACATAGTAAACAGAAAATAATTACATCTTAATATTTCATAGTTAGTTAACCAAGTTATTAAGAATAGCATTGGGTAGGGCATTTTTCAAATGTTTACTCTGCATGTTTACTGCATGTTTACTGCTTTTCTTCGAGCTGGATAAACTGCAACAGCATCTTTAAGTTGCTCATGTGTCTGTAGGAGTTCATTAGAATTCCTGCTTTGCTGCCATCACCTAAGTCACCTTGGGCAAACATTAATTTCCCACGTTTCGCTCTGCGGGTTGTGTAATGAGGAGAAGAAATATTCCCTTCGTACTCTCTAAGGATAAGTCTGCAGAGATTTGAAGAGCGTGTCTAGAGACAAGACACAAAGCATTTGAGGCCAATTCCAAATCCTAGCCTGATTACTTAGGGTTTGTAACTCTTTTATAATATGGAGCCTAAATTTGTTATCCAAAAGTGACCCAGTTTTGAACTGCAAGGAAGTGTTATTCTGGTAGGTGAGTTATCCTTGTTTATACTACAAGCAATTGAGTTGAGGGGATGCAAAAAAAATGGAATTGAAATTGTCCTTGTCCGCATGATTTTTCTGATGTATCTAGCTCAAAGAGAAACTGCAAGAATTAGGATAAATAGATATGAAATTCACTGAAATACGTTTATGCAACTGAGAGAGTAGGAGTTCAAGACTAATACCAAGAAAAAAATATTTAAATTATATATAGGGCAACTGGGATGATTAAGGGAGTGGAGCATCTCCCTTATGAGAAAATACTGAGGGAGCTGGGGCTCTTTAGTTTGGAGAAGAGGAGGCTGAGGGGTGACCTCATTAATGTTTACAAATATATCAAGGGTGAGTGTCACGAGGATGGAGCCAGGCTCTTCTCGGTGACAACCATTGATAGGACAAGGGGTAATGGGCTGAAACTGGAACATAAGAGGTTCCGCTTAAACTCGAGAAGAAACTTCTTCTCAGTGAGGGTGATGGAACACTGGAACAGGCTGCCCAGAGAGGCTGTGGAGTCTCCTTCTCTGGAGACATTCAAGACCTGCCTGGACACGTTCCTGTGTAGCATAATCTAGGTGTTCCTGCTCTGGCAGGGGGATTGGACTTGATGATCTTTCGAGGTCCCTTCTAATCCCTAACATTCTATGATTCTGTGATTCTATGATATTTAGTGGCATGATTATATGCTACTGTGAGTTATATTGAAGTGTACTAAGAAAATTAATGCATCTAAATTTATATAGGATACAGTGAAACACAGAAGGCAGGCAACTAGGGGACACTTACTGGAGAGGCCCACATTTCAGAGGCTGTTATGGTTCACCACAAATCGCAGGACAAGGATGATTCACATTTTTTTTTTTCCCCCCCTTCTCATCAGCTCGTGAGTTTATACCCCACTTGTAGTAGACTGAAAATTCTTTTCTTTAAAAGAAAAAAAGCTGATACATGGAGCCTTTTGATACCATTGTATTTTTACATTAGTTAAGAACTTGCTTAAATGCTTGGTTTAGCCTAATGGCAGTGTTTCCTACATAATCAGTATTATGTTGGACCACAGCCAAGTAGACCACAGCCAAGTAGACGGGAGATTCTGCTCCATTGCACTTGACACTTAACTCTCCTGTTCACTTCTGCAGACAGGTGCTCAAACAAGGAATTTGAAATACTGCCACTCAGAAAGCCAAGAACCAGCATCATGGGGAGGTTCAGCATCTTCTGGTACTGATTCACTACAATTCATGCAGCTGGAGATTACACATACATCTACTGTGTAATAGTCATTTCATTAGTGATTGTAATTCTTTATAGTCAAGGGAAAAAAAAGTTATTTATATCATATATGTATTGATACCCATCAGACAGAGAGAATTCTCAACCTGAATAAATACACTTACTGTGTGAAGTCACAGTGCTTTGACTGGGGAAGATTCTGGGAACCAAGATTGCAGTACTGACTTCTAATATATGGTTAATTGGTATTGTCACATCTCGAACTGCTGGAACAATTGTTGCTATATAGGGACTAGTATATAGGGGCTGGCCAAAACAATACACTAAATTTTAGTACAGGAGGTAATGTTACTGAATATCCAGACCATGGCTCTCTTGTTCATTATTCTTTTGTTTAGAACTTATGACCAAACTAGGAAAAATGCCTGTCACAGAAACTGTTCAGGTGACACAAATAGAAATAGTTTTAGTTGGCACATATGCTTTTAGCAGATAACTGTTCGTTCAAGGCATTCAGTGAATGCATGTGAACATGAATGTTTGTAGGTCAATTAGCAGCTACATTTGTATCGCTAGCATCATTTCTTATTAATTAGCTAATTTGGCTAAACTTAATACAATTTTAGTCAGTTAACCTCTCAGCTATTTTGTTTCTCTGTTTAAAATTCGTAAATGCTAACTTTAGTATGTCTAAACCATTTTTTTATTAGCAGATAACAAGGACATCCAATGTTTACCTGAATTACAACAGATGTTTTTAAAAAATTTAACTAGAACTGAGTAAATATTGATTTATAAATCATTTCTAGAGTAAATACAGGGAACACTGATGGTTGCTAAGTATAAGAAAGGATTGAACATTTGGGTGGGGTTTTTTTGGGGGGTGGAGTTTACAAGGTAATCAGAATTAAGAAAAAAAAACAAACTCCTGTTCCCTTGATCTGGAGTTGCTAAGCAAAGCAGAGATTGGTTAATAGTGTAAAAAGCTGATCAAAACTAAGCTGGATTGTCCTGTGTCTAATATTATATGAATATTCAGAGACTTAAAAAAGCAAGCTAATATTTGTATTGGCTTAGAAAGCTGGTCCTTGGAGGTCAGTCACAGTGAGAACATCCATCTTCTCACTAAACTATAAAAATGATACAATTTTGGAGGCTTCTGTGGTTTGTCTTGTTTTTCTTGGTTTCCTGTGTCTGGCATGCACATTTGGCCCATGTCAGAGTCCTGAAATGATATCACCCATAACTTACCACTGGAAGATGTGTGCTCACAGGAAGCTGAACTCTGTTGTCTTCTCTGTTACCACTTTCTGAGAGACTTCTTGCAGATCTGAGAGCAGAATTTGGTCTTGATAGGATGGTTGCAACTTCCATTTTTAATGTAGAAACAAAGAGGTTTCTGTTAAACTGGAATGTAAAGAGCAGAGGACATTTTCAGTCTTTTTCAGAAGTGTGCCAGTAAGAGAACGTTCCAGGTTCATGGATTCCCAGATTGCAGTTAAGTACATTTGCGTCCAGGAGTGTACATTTCAACTAAGTAACATTTACATTAATTTCAGTATAGTAACAGATAAAACCAGGTTATGGTTGGAAAAAAAGGAAAATTTAGAATCAAATCAGAGCTGCCTGCCACCAGGGTGTGTTGAGAAGGGAAGAACAATTTGAGTCTTTTAGCTACAACCCACCCACAATCCACTACACAATGACCACATTGAGTAAAACCTTTTTTAAAAAGAAGTTTTATATTCTTAGTCTATGAGATGGCAGATGGTGACATGGGTCTGGCTCCTCTATTAAGATTGACTCATCTTCAGTTTTTGTGATCAGGTCATCTTATCACCAGCAACTCAATAGTTTTTTCCTCTAACTTTTTAAGCACTATCAAGATGCAGGAAGGAAGAGAAGACCAGGGGTAACTTCAGGGGATCAAACTGTGCAATCCCTGCAATGGTATCATGACTTGTTTTCTTCTGGGTCGCTCTTATGTAGTCAAGGATGAGGTAGAATCATAGAATGTTAGGGATTGGAAGGGACCTCGAAAGATCATCAAGTCCAATCCCCCTGCCAGAGCAGGAATGCCTAGACTATGCCACACAGGAACGTGTCCAGGCAGGTCTTGAATGTCTCCAGAGAAGGAGACTCCACAGCCTCTCTGGGCAGCCTGTTCCAGTGTTCCGTCACCCTCACTGATAGGTGGGAAGTAGGTGAAAGAAAGCAATGAAGAGAACTAGAAGAGACTATTCTGTGGTAGAAAATGGAAAGGCTCTACCTACAGTTTTAGAAAAACAGTTGTCTGTGGGTCTGAAGCTTAATTTTTCCCCTGTGAATGAATATGGTTCTTCAGAATTGTGTCAGATCTTTACAGCACTCCAGCCTCCTCACATTATTTATTACATTGAGTTTCTTGAGGCTTAGTCTCATTTTTGTGTACTTTAATGAGAGATGGTCTCAATTTGCCTAAAACTATATTATTTTTCACAGCAGACCAATATTGTCTTGTGGCTTGATTTACCAACACCCCCACCCCTAACTCCAAACCTCTTCTGCAAATCTGCTGTTGTAGCCAAGGAGCATCTCTTCTCAAAGGCAGCAAGGGTTAAATGATGCAAAGATATAAATGGAACAACCAGAGACTCTTTGTGAGAGACGGTAGTTTTTAGCACTAGGTCTAAGCAGTTTAAGGTTCAAAATATAATTAATTGTATTTTGTATCCCTGATATCTATTGGAGAGACAACACAGCAGAGCATTAGCAATCCAGGAGATTCCTGGAATGTGCTGATGATCATTTCCTTCTCCAAGTGATAGAGGCGCCAAGAAGAAGATGTGCTCTGCTGGACAAGGAGGAGTTGGTGAGGAATGTGAAGCTCAAGGACAGCCTTGGCTGCAGTGACTGTGAAATGCTGGAGTTCAAGATCCTTAGGTCAGTGACAAGGGTGCACAGCAACCTTGCTGCTTCAGGAGAGCAGCATGAAGTTGCTAAGCCACAACCCATCATATCTGAGAAGCTGTGGCAGTCTGATAAAGTTCCTGCTGACTGGAAAAGGGAAAATATATCCCTTTTTAAAAATGAGGGTCAAAAGGAAGACCTGGGGAACTGCAGGCCACTCAGTCGCACCTCTGTGTCTGGCAAGATCATGGAGCAGATCCTCCTGGCAACTATGCTAGAGGACGTGGCAAATAAGGAGGTGATTGGTGACAGCCAGCATGACTTTGCTAAGAGTGGGTCATGCCTGACAAATTTGATGGCCTTCTATGATGGAGTCACAACATTGGTGAATAAGGGAAGAGCAACTATTGTCATCTACCTGGACTTGTGCATAGCATTTGACACTGTCCCACACATCCTTGTCTCTAAATTGGTGAGATGTGGATTTGATGGACCATTCAGTGGATAAGGAATTGACTGGATGATCTCACTCAAAGAGTTGTTGTGAATGGTTTTGATGTCCAATTGGAGACCATTGGAGTTCTTCAGGGGTCAGTACTGGCACTGGTGCTGCTTAACATCTTTGTTGGCAACAGACAGTGGGATCAAGTGCAGGTTTGCTGATGACACCAAGCTGTGGGCTGCAGTCAACACACTGGAGGGAAGGGATGCCATTTAGAGGGACCTTGACAGGCTGGAGAGGTGGGCTTATGCCAACCTCATGAAGTTCAACAGGCCACGTGCAGGGTCCTGTACGCGGGTTGGGGCAAACCCAAGCACAAATACAGGCTGGATGACAGATGGATTGAGAGCAGCAGTAGGGAGAAGGACTTTGGGATGTTAGTGGATGAAAAACTGAATATGAGCAGACAATGTGCCTAGAAAGCCCAAAACGGTACAGTTGCTGTCCTGTTCTGAATACCATGTGTGCCTGCTAGAGGACCTGTAAATAGGTACCATTTTGTACAGCAAATCAGAGCTAACGCTCGGTTTACTGGCATGCCCTGTAACAGTGTAAAACAAATGTTTACAACTTTCTGTCTTTTAGACCCTGATAACAAAACTATACCTAAACCTAGTCTCACAAGGAGAGATTTTCTCCAAACATGTTTTCAGTTTAATAAATAAAGAAGCTCCTTGCACTTACTGAGTATTACCAAATGTAAGCAAAATACAGTGGTCTTGGAGTACAAATGTTCTGTGCAAGGTGTGTAAAGTAATTCTTCCACTCTCCTTGACAGTGGAGAGTGTCAAGGAGTACTGTTTTGGGCACCGTACTTCAAGAAAAATGTAGACACACTGGAGACAATCCAGAAAGGAGTAAAAAGAATGAGGGAGGGTGGAAGGAATTGGCATTGTTTAGTCTAGAGAAGAGAAGACTCAGGAAAGATGGGATGTCAGCCCATAATCATGATAATGTTTCTGCAAAGAAGAAAATATAAAACATAGATGGGAAAAGAAGTAATGAAAAAAACAGCAGCAGAGGAGATTTAGTAATATCATTGCTAATAGTAACTTTCCTAGAAAAGGTTGGTGAAGGTCTTAATAAAGCTTTCTGCCTACATTTCATTTTCAGTTCAAAATGAAATTACAATATCTGGCAAAGATGTGAAGTGCACGTATACTCTGTAAATAAGTTGTAATTTCCAGGCACATTCTGAAAACTTAACAATAATAGGATCTCTTGAAGATTTTGTTTGAAACAAATGTCTGCAGTAGGTCATGGCCACTTGGGATGATAGGATGCTGGTTGCTGAAAACTACACTGAAGCTGAACATAATTAATGTCAACATTACAAGTAGCAGCACTCTTGTGTTTTCGTTCAGGTTTTCACTTAATTTGTCAGACTGTCAGGAAAATCTCATAAGGTGGTAAGGGTTCAATACCAATTTTTCATTGAATTTTCTCTTTTTGTGGGCCACTGAACAGAAGCAAAAGTTTTGCTCACAGTTGAAGCTGTTAATTCTGTGTAAGATCCAGGCCTCTTTCTATTCCTAGTCTATTAATATTTCCAGAATTGAACTGTGGCTTTAGAGACTTTCAAACCAGTTGTTCTGAGTCTTTCTATGCTTTTCTGATTTATCCTTATTATATCAATCTTTAGTAATTTTGAATGTTTTAAAGCTGAGTTTTCAGCTCTATCTTCCTGCTTTTTTCCTGCCCCTTTCTAGAGCTCTAAATAATTCACTGAGGAGCACCCAGCGTAGCTATAAACAAGCTATAAGCAATCCAGGAGATTACGTGTGAATATAGACATTAACAGCACATAAAGGACATTTTAGATTTATATCGTTCTGAACAAAATCTTAGAACTTTATGCTTCCTGTGTGTAAAGGAGTTGGTAGTATTTGTATTACTTACATTTACTTTGTGCTTCTAGAGATCTGATACCTACAAAGAGGCCATTTACCAGTGATTCACAAATACACTTAGTCAGAAAAGATGAACAAGCTGGGCTTCCTTGCCCAGAGTGCTATTAGAAATCATCGGACATGGCAGGTAGGTGAAGTTACCACATCACAATAGTATTTTTCCTAATGTGCTGTATTGTGCCATCTTCATATCTTAGGGGTGCAAGTCTTCTGGGTTATTTACCTGCTTGACAGTATAACTGTGGCAAGAGTAACTTCTGAGTTGCAGTTAGTTCTAGCTTTTCTAGTAGCAGATTTCAAAGCAACAGAGGTCAGCAGTACTATCCTCATTTTTTAAAAAACAGAATCTGCAAGACTGGGGCTGGGAGGGCTTGCCACTGTTCTCCTGTTAACTGGGGACACACTCAAAAATAGCACATAGGTACCTTGAATCCTAATCCTGCACTGTAACAAGGAGACAGAAATCCTGAAAGCACCTTGAAAATTATATCAGCAATGAAACCTGGCTATAGGACTATTAATGGGACTCTCTGCAACAGGTCAAAAATGGTCAGAAAGGAATGGTATGAACGTATAAGCTCAAAAACTTTGATTCATAAGGATGACTATAAACTTACCATTGCTTCCCTTTTAGGAGGTCTAGGAACACCATTGCCTGTCTTGATGTATTTTAGGTTTTGCACCAGAAAAGCTAAAAAAAGGCAGACCAAATAATAGAAATGTGTAAAAGGAAGCAGGAGGGATGTCCAACCAATTAAAGCTCGCCCCAGTCATAATTCCAGGAACATTCATCTCATTTCCTCTCTCACTGGCCCTGAAAGTTCAGCTTGCATGTAAATTTGGGTTATAAAGCAACAGTCTTGGAAAACAGTTGTATTTCAGCAGGAGACCAAAGATGCATGTTTGTTCTGTACAATCCTAAATGAATGGAAGACACACAAGAATGCATCAGTCCAGTGAGTTATATGTCTAAGCCTCTGTTATCTGAAGAATAACTTACAAAACTTCTTCTGCACTTGAGACACAAACCTAATCCTATCCTAATACGGCTGTGGTTGAAATAGTCTGAACGTTCCTCAGCTGCGCCTGCAGGAGAGTGGAAAAAACCTAAATCTCCCACATTTATATCTACTGTGAAAGACTGAGACACTCTAGCAATCAGTATTAATACTTGATTTGGTTATTTAAATACCACTAATTTAAGTTTGGAAAACTTCAGTCTCCATATGTGATAGGGATTTCAGATGTGTATGTATGTATATGTGCGCTGGAGATGACAAGGTTGAAACAACTGTAGGAGTCTTTTATAATTCTTAAATACCTGTGGGTCAACCTCTAAATATTGCATATGTGTAATTAACTTCTCCAGTGCTACATTCCTGGATGACTACATGGGTATGTAGGTACAAAAAGAGTTGACTTCCAATGGCTTCATTAATGACACTGAAGTCACACATACTGAAGTTTAAACACTAAGTACTATAATTTAATTAAAAAGAAAACAAATATCACTTCTGAAGTGATCTAATACAGTGTATTTTCGTGTATGTGATTAACTATTTCAAAGAAATTACTAGCCAGTGAGATCATTCCTTTGGCTCCTTGCTTTTCCAAAAGTAGATGTAGAGCATTGTGCATCAGGAGGTCTGTTCCAGTTGTGCTGCAGGAGAATCCACTACTTATCATACATCTCTTCTGAAAAAACGTACTTTTTTGCGTTTTTGGGGACAAATTAAATGTTTGGACTTCAGGACTGTGGGAAACCAGGCATCAGTTAGAGCTGCCAGCTATTCTTTAATCCAGGGATTGGCCTGTATCCTGTGCAGTTGCAGCACCTGGGGACTTTAAATGTCATTGAAACCTACCTTAGCTCTCTTCATCAGGCTTCCCTAGAGTCTAGCTTGACTGGACCAAAGATTATGTCTCACAGTGTCTGTTGCAGCTAGTGTGAGGCAAAATAATCCCTGAAGAGTATAGTAAAAATGATAGAATATGAAGGGAGTCTTTTTTGTTTGCATGCCTGTCCACTGAAGGTGGACTCATTTTTGCTGGGAAATGGTTAAATCTGACAGATTTGGTTTCAGACAGAAATATATCTTTTTTTTTCTTCTTAGTGACTACATTTTTTAAACATTTTTAATTGTCCCATGTTTGAAATTCCCAAGAAATTTTGCTTTGAACAAGTAGCATTAAAGATGGATATTTCAAAAATGTTTAGGAAGGTGACATCTCTTGGATAACAAGGCAGGTAAGTGCTCAATCCAGTGCATTCTAGCAATGCTATCGAGCACTCAGGACATATGAAGGAGAGCCTAGAAAAGGACATTTTGCCTCAGCTTGATCAGACTGTAAATGTCTGGCCTCGTTACTCCAGAATGCTAGGGTAGCCTTTGTTCTAAACTCCCTACACTGCATAAGAAAGTATCCTAAGCCATTGTTCTGCGGTTACTTTAATCAAGCAGATGCCTTCATTGCTGCCAGAAGACTTTCGTCTTGTCTTTCTTACGGATTTGGATGCTTACCTGGAAAAAGAGGCTGGAGTTCTGCTCTGGCATAAAGTCTACATGTTTCATAGTAAGTAAGATACGGTAAGAGCAAGATGTGAAGAAAATAGAAACCTAAGTTCATGCTGCCAAAGGGAACTGTGCAAACTGCACCTCTTCTAAAATCCTTTGTAGATAGCATTTAAACTCAATAAGATATCTTAAGGAAAAACAGACATCTTGAATGAGGGACT